>JARFJB010001211.1:457500-505000 GCA_036346205.1 Vesta saturnalis | reverse complement strand
TCTTCTTCGGCATCTCTGTCTAGTCTGCTACCATATGCATTTCGAGATTTCTGAAAACATCCAAATTCTCGCAAATTTTGGTCTAATTTTAAAAAATATCTCTGGTTTGGTTGCTGCCTCTCCGGATATTCCTCTAAATATCTTTGTTCTGCTCTGACACTATTTCTATTGCAGCTATAAAATATCCTTATCACGTCTCGTTTTTCTAAATTTGAAAACATTCTAAAGAAACTTGCAAATTTTAAAGCACTAACACGAAGGATCTTGCAGTTATTACCCTTTTTACAATTAGAAAATGACATGACAAAATCCAACTCCTGAGTTTTTAATTTAAGAGAATTTAGTTCGCAGTCGATCAAACCATGAAGTGTTATATATTGCTAAAATCAGCATAACATTCTCCATCCAACGACATAAAAATATATCTTAACCCCCATAAGAAAAAATAAACCTGATGATGATTCAGAACAAACGAAACGTCACATTTTTAATACCGTATTAGTATTGTGCGTAAAAAGTTGCCTTAATAATGTTTAATCGAATTTGAAAATTCCTAATAATAAGGTAGCCAAACGCGAAAAACAAAAATCGAAATTTTTTGTTTTTTGAGCATAAAACCAAATCCATTCGAGTTAGCTCAAATTTCTTTTCAGATTATTACTCGGCATCGAATTTAGCAAAAGTGCAGAATTTAAACCTATATCCTATCTCTTATAATAAGCGAGATCCCCATGCTTGCCCTCGAATTTGGGACAGCCTGTACACGACGATTAAGAATTTTTTCAAAAACTCCAACCTGAAGGATTCAAAACAAGGATGACCAACCATTAAAGTACGTGATTTTAAATTTGTAACTATTCATGTGTAACCAATAGTCTACCATAATATCATTAAATCATTTAAAATTCTGTAAAATTGTTATACATTTTCCATAATGTACTTACAACAATCTAAAATACAGGGTTGCTTATTAGTGCGTCAAATTCCAATATAGGTTTCGTTGACTAAAAGTGGAGAAATTTATTTTACATAATATAGTTTTGTAACGAAAAACGCACATTTTAAAAATAATTTGACTTATACAGGGTAAATTCTTAAAGAATATTTTTTTAATAGAACACCATTTATATTCTTCATCGTTCACAATCTGATTTAAATCCTCATTTCGAAAATCTTTGAGTTTTTGGTTTTGGATGACGCATTGTTGAGTTATTGAAGAAAACGTAAAAAAAAATGACCGCTACAAGGTTCACCATACTAAGTCCATGCCATTGTGTTACAACTAGTTTAGACAACATAGGTGGTAATTGTGCAGCCAAGGGATGTACTGAACCTACAAAATAATCAAACTTTAATTTTATCACACAGGGTGTGTTTTACGATCCAATTAATTTGGAGATTTTCGATTTTTTCAATTGAAGCATCCCGTATATTATTGAATTTTTCAAATCACTCAATAATTACTCAATACTTTTGCCAATAATGTTTATACTTACAGTCAATAATTTCAGAGATATTCTTACTTTTTCATTACAACCCGATAAATTATTTGTTTCTGATTCGATCTGATGTACTGGTCAGATTTTGATACGTCAAGCGTTTCGACAAACAGAATCAAAGAAATACAAAAGGTGTCAAATTGTAATTTCATTGTAGGTAATATGCTTGTTTAAACAAGGGTAATATACTTGTTTATAAACAAGGGTAACATCCTTGTTTAAACAAGGGTAATATTCACAATAAATTCTCAAAGTGACTCCCATTTTGATTAGAGCACATTCGCAGCCTTGTCAAAGACCTATTCACGTCTCGTAACATTTCGGTGAAAACTGTTACAAAAGAGTGTATTATACGTTACCTCATATCGTCTGCTTTAGTTGGAGGCGTCTGGTATGAGATTCCTGAGAAGCGCATGTGGTAAAACGAGAAGGGTTAATATAAAGAATTAGTATATAATGACGGAGTATGGCTAGGAAAAGACAATGATGGATAGATATAAAAGTAATACATTACGTCGGTTTGGTCACATTGAGAGAATGAACAACGCAAGATTAACGAAGCAAATATATGTGGGTGAGGTTAGAGGTAAGGCCAGGCCTGGTAGGCCGCGTAAAACTTGGCTGAATGTGGTAGAATGTATGATAAAAGAAAGAACGATAAGGAGTTTTAAAAATAAAAGGATATGTCTGAGACAACGTATGAATCTTGCGAAAGCTAGGGAGTTATGCAGAGATAGGAAAGCATAGAGAAAGATTATGAATAAAAAATAAATAAGAGGCAGGGATTGTTTTACCTACCCCACAAGGGAAGGTTATGTTATGTTATGAAACACGATATTGTTTATGTACCACCATAGGAAAAAATTTATTTTCGTCAAGTCTGGGGATCTAGGTAGCCAACTAATAGGACCACCGCGGCTGATCCATCTACCTTCGAATTATTGATTCAAAAATTTCTAGTGCAAAATGTGCTGGAGCACCGTCGTGCTGGATCTACATATTTTCCCTTAGAGCTGGAGAAACGTTCTTCAGAAGCAGAGGCAAGTCATATTTCAAGGAATGCAAATATTGTGCACTATTTAGATACCCATGAAAGAAATGTGGTTCAATTATAAAGTTGTCCATGATAGCACCCCCAAATATTTACAGTCCATTGTCTGCTTATCAATAGCCTCACAATTCTTGGGTTTTCTGTTGTATAAAGAAGATTACAACGGTTTGAGTAAAGGTGATTCGTCAGTAAATAATACTTTCAGGAAGAAGTTCCATTTCCAACCCCTACTCGCAAAATATTTTTCTTGTCTCTAAATCAGGCCCCAACAGTTCTTGATAAAAGGATATACTGTAGTCATGATATTTATTACTTTATGAAATCTTGCTAATAGTAGATTGTGGTACATTAGTTTCTCTTGATATTTTAATCGAACTAGTAGACCGCTCCGAAATTACTGATAACAAAATAGTTAATTCCTCTTCGTCACTTGTCCCCCTCCTCCTTTCACACTAATATATTCGCTGAGTTAACAAACAATTTTGTTGAGCAGACCACATTATGAAAATCATGTCAATGAACTCATTTCTTTCAAACTGAACATTGACTCACTAAAAACCGTATTGATAATATGTGACATACAACAAACGAACAAAAAAAACTATGTATCCACTAATCCAATCATGAAAGAATACAATGGTAATAACGAAGGCAAAAATGTTAGAAATTGCTGATGCAAAACTTAATTTGCAACAATCATTAGGATTTTAACATTTGACACTGTTAGTATGTATGTGTTTTTGTTTATCAACGTATCAAAATTTGACCGGTAAACTAGATCGAATCGAGAGCAAATAATTTATCGATTTGTGATGTAAAAGTGAGAATATCTTTGAAATTATTGACTTTAGGTATAATATACTATGGACAAAAATGGAGAATAATTATTGAGTCATTCCAAAAATTCAATAATATACGGGATGTTTCATTAGCCAAAAATTAAGTAAATGCTGTTTGAAAATCTCCAAATTAATTGCATCGTAAAAAACACCCTGTATGATCAAATTTGATTATTTTGTAGGTTCAGTACATCCCTTGACTGCATAATTACCAAATACGTTGTTTAAACTAGACGTAATACTGTCACATGGACTTAGTATGGTGAACCTTGTCACGACCATTTTTTTTACATTTTCTCTTATAACTCAATAATGCATCATCCAAAACCAAAAATTCAAAGATTAACGGAAAGAGAATTCAAAGGAGACTGTGAAACATGAAAAATATATAGGGTGCTCTTTATAAAAACATTCTCGAAGGTGGCTCGCTTCAAAAGTTCACCCTGTATAAGTAAATTATTTTCAAAATGTGTTTTTCGTTACAAAACCATTTTTTGTACAGTACATTTCTCTACTTTTAGTTAATGAAACCCATATTGGACTTTGACGCACTAAGGAGCAAATGTACAAAATTATAAGAAAAACACATTTACTAAAGTTATCTCGCAGTCATGAACAAAATTTTATTCTTTTTGTTAATTAGTTACTTACGTTTTCATTAGTTGGGTCAATTTCACAATTTTCCTCTAGACCAATGTTTTCTTTAATTGGATTTTTCATAATTTCCTTTGACTTATTGTCATTTACTGATTCTGAAACATTGTGACTGTTGTACACAATTTTAGAATTACTACATTCAAGATAACTATTCTCTGTTCTCTCCAGAGAATTAATTTTCCTTATAAGTTTTGTTTTAGTCGCTGCAATTGGAACCATGCGCTTTCTAAGATTCATATACAGAATGGGAGTTTTAGAGCAAGACAGTGCAGCATTCTCCAAAAGTATAGATTCTGTCTTATTATTTGTATTAGAACTATTTGGTGGACTAGTACTTACTTTGAACTGGCACTTATTATTTCTGTTTATGTTGATATTTGATGATCTTTTACTTTCATCTTCTAATGGCATATTAATTGATTCGTTGTTTAAAGAAGGAAATTGCACTGAATGTGATATTCCAAGAATCTTTAAAGATTCATTCATTTCAGTCAAAGCAACTGTAGGTTTTAGTTTCAATTTAATATCATCTTTCAGATTATCTTCTGCCAATTGCATTAAGTTATTTAAAGAACCTGTTTCTAAATGTACGTTTCTTTTGGTTTGTTTTAATCGATGCTTTGCTTTAGTAATACCATTATATTTTCGTCGTTTTAATCTCGGTGTAACTACAACAACTAATGGTACAGATGGAGATTGAAATTCTTTAGGTGTTTCATAATTCCAAGCATTGATGATTTCAAATGACTTCTCTTTTATTAATTTTTCTGCATGAGATATAGGAGATAAAGTTTCATTAACTATTGATACTTGATCAGACGGTGCAATTGAAACTGCGGGTGTGCTTGCAATAATCTGATTTCTATTAAGTTCTTTTAACTTTATTGAAATAATTGGCTCATGTGATTGATCAATTGAGCAGTTGTCATTATTTTCTTCACGTAGTACATCTGGCCCTGAAAAACTACTAAGATTTGAGAAATCATTTTTATTATATAAAGGCTCTTTCTCAATACACAAACTATTTGTAATAGACCTATCAAACGTTTTTTCCGTGCTACCATTTTTATTAGTACAATTAAAAGTTGTTTTTGCTAAATGTGAGTTCCTTGATTTATCTTCACCTGCACTAGTCAGATCTTTAGAATCTTCCATTAAATGATGATGTTTATCAGGAGGAGGCAATTCTTTTAGCTGTATTCGATTAACTTTCTTTAATGGTTGCTTTTGCAATCTAGCAAATATTTCTCTTTTTTGGATATTTGTTGCTATAAGTTTATTAACAACATCTCCTCCACTAAATTTATTTGATTTTTTAGAATATGTTCTTATAAAAGGAGCTCTAGGCATTGGGACTAAAGAACGATTTTCAAGTACACTAGAAAGCTAACTGTTATTAATGTTGCTTATCGATATTACGTGCAGTAAATAAATCTTTAGATCTTTCGCTGTAAAACACTGATAATCTTTTAAAAAGTTTAATTTAAAATACGTTTAAAAATCAAATTTTATTACAACCGGCGACTATCAGTAAACAACAAAAATCAACTTTTAAATAAATGTCAGATATGCAATGTTGCCAAATTTCTTTCTGAATAATTCAATAACGTCTTACCATTTAAAATCCAATTTTATGTACAGAGCGACAAAGTAAACAAAAACCCCGGAAAATGAGTTAACTAAATTCTATGTTGTTAATGCGATCAAACGTTTAACCAATCAGAATTAGGAGGTACAAACCTCGGCATAAATTCGTCATTCTCCATTTATCCACATTTCAAAATTGTGTTTTTGAAAATCGCTGATATTTTTGTATATTTCCTGCACTACGTTGAAACACAGTCTTTTTCAAGACTGCATTTACCTTATTAGTGAAATTGGTACGTAGCTATTACAAATTTTCAGTAATCATAGTTAACATAACCACAACATGAATTATGTTTTTTAATCATTTAACGCAATAGCATTGGTTAATAATTCTGTAACGGCAACAGCTATTTACAAATTACTGTATATTTAGTTAATTCATTTTGCCTTTAGTTGGATTTACATACCTGCTAACAAAATTCACATGGCGGAAAAATCAAAGAAGTCCGAAATATAATTAAGAACAATGGTAACTCCTCTAATAGGCAAAACGCTGCTGGTGTATGATCATTTCCATTAGATAATGCAACCGAGTTAGCAGGTGCTGCGACTGGCAAATCGGCTTCTTTCATTAAAACGATTAGGTAATTTTGCTTGAATAAACATGATTTTTAAATAATCACTGTTATTATTAAAGCTGAAACAACCACATCTGAGAGTGGCATCTTAAAGACGAAAGGAAGTGGTGGTTCAACAAAAATTACTTTGTATAATATGGATTCAGCTGTATTAAAACGAACTACCAATGAAATCTACATTATGGAAAATAAGGTTCCCATGTTAAACATGTTGGTTACCGAGATGCAGGGGAAAACGGGTTATTCTGGGAGTCGAGAAACATTACGAAAGCATTTGCACCAAATCGGTTTTAAATTTAAAAAATGTCATTACAAAAGAAAGTTATTAATGAAAAGAAATGGCATTGTTGCATGGCTTCTCGTTATTTACGTAAATTACGAGAGAAGGATGACTTACATCCATCCTTCATTTGGAGTCAGTAGTTGCTGGCAATCTGAAGAGGAACCAGGAATTTACGAAAACAGACAAGACAGGTCCACGCCATATAGTGCATGCAGGTAGTTTATATGGATTTCTTGATAATGGACTTTTGATATTTAAATCAAAAGGTAAATCTGGAGATTACCATGATGACACGAACCACAGGAATTTTTAAATTGCATGTAAAAGCAATTGATTCCAAATTTACCTCCAAATGGCATTGTAGTAATGGATAATGCACCTTATCATAGTGTTCAGTTTAACAAGCCACGTAACCAATCTGTTCGAAAACAAAGTATTTGTGAATGTCTAGAGAGAAATGGAGTACCAACAACAAGTGATATGCGTAAAGCTGAATTAATAACGTTGGTTAAGAAATTTAATTATAGTAAAATATATTACGTTGATGAA
The DNA here is from genome assembly GCA_036346205.1 of Vesta saturnalis. Classification (NCBI taxonomy): domain Eukaryota; kingdom Metazoa; phylum Arthropoda; class Insecta; order Coleoptera; family Lampyridae; genus Vesta; species Vesta saturnalis. The sequence continues at coordinate 497,897 of JARFJB010001211.1, read as the reverse complement.
TTATTAAAACAGGATGGTCACACTGTGTTACGTTTCCCTTCATACCACTGTGAAACTAATGCAATTGAGCTCATTTGGTTGTTGCGTAAAGTCGCAATGATCAATGTATCTCAACGTAACAGTGAAATTGAAAATTTAGCGAAAAATGGGTTTGCAGAGATAAGTGTACCTATCTGATTGGGAAGTGTTGTGCACATGTTGAACATGTAGTTAATTAAATAAGGGAACGTGATGGATTACTCGATGAAACTGTACAAAGGTTGATTTCAAGTAGATACAGGTTCATCAGATGAAGAGGAAGAAAGTTCTGAAGAAGAAGAAAAGGAACATTTTCTTTAGTTCAATTATTTATTTTTAAAATTAAATTTCTGATTAACACTAATCATTGTAATTTATTAGTAACATTATATTGATTATTTGTTATTAAGCCTTAAACGTGCGATCAAAATGAAAAGTATTTTATAAATGTTTACAAAACTATAAAATGTGTACATTTTTTATAGAAAATGTTATAACTTCAAATCCATCTTATTTTTACTTAAACAATAAATATGTACACATTTTTTAGTAATTAATTCAATAAAATGTTATGTACCTAACTTAAAATAATTACATTTGGTCACAAAATTTTGAATAAACGTACCATAAATTTGATTTAAATTTGCCGCCCTAACACTTTTTGTATGGAATGTACTTGTTGGAAAACAGCTCCATCCGGTACGCCCTCTCAGGGCTTTTGTTTACTTGGCTGAGCTGTATAAATCTACATTAATAACATTGTCCATGTAAAACATTTGTTATACTGTGGTATTATATATAGAGTGTTTCAAAAAGGCTGGACGACTACGCACAGTCCTGTTCTTCTCATCAAATTAAATAAAACGGTTCCTAAATACCTTGGTCTGTAAATGAACATTTTCTTACCTACCTACCAAACGCTTTGCAAAATTAATATGAAGTTTTAGTGGAAGACAGCCATATGGTTACAAAATTAGGTAACAGTTTCGGGGGTAGCTGACAGACAGTATTTTAACCACATTTTTGTTAATATAAATATTAAAAGATTTTTATTAAAAAAGATTTTTTGCATCTTTCCCATGAAAGTTACATTGGCATAAATCAAAGAATTTAGTAATAATTTACGCTTACAGATAAAATGGCGTGCACTTAAACCCTCAAGGACAAATTAAAAGTATCAACATAGTAGGCGTGTTACTTTCAATTTGTTGTACTTGTTAAATTTTTTATTAAACCATTTCTAAGACATTTACGCTACATGCAAAATATAAACCAAACAAAATAAAACAATGCGTATGTGTTGTGTGTAGATGAGTGGGTGATGCGAGCGGATTGGTGTGTGTATGAGCGTGTGCATGTGTTTGTGTGCGTGCGTGTGAGTGCGTGTGTGTGTGTGTGTGTGTGTGTGTGTGTCGCGTGTTACAGCGTAACAGATACACTAAATATAAAATCAAGTTTTTCTATAAAAGGAGTCACGTTAAGATATGACGAAAGTATCCGTATTAAACTTCTCGAAATTTTGAAATATTTCTTTAAGATTCAGACTTCTATAACGAATACCAGCAAACTTAATCTCGCTGAAATGCGGTTTTCCTGCTTTATTCATCGCATTATGAACTATTCTTCAGTACTTCCCATAGTGATCGATAGAGGGTGCTTTTCAAAAAATTTGTTTTTCGTAATTTTTTCAAAATCTTAAAATGAAACGGTAGTATGTTTTTTATTAGCAATAATTGACTAATCACTAAATAATTTCGTAAAAACAGCAAGTCCCTATTTTTGTCAAATTACAGATATTTACTAAACGCTGTCAAGAAAAGTTTACTTTCCAAACTGTAATGTAATATTCATTACTGGCCATATCCTATAAGCATAAAAAATTTGCTGAGATTTCACTATATAAAGAAAGTACACTATTGTACATACATAAAGAATGAGTTTGCATCGGTTTGCATAGATTGGGGATTGTATCTAGATGGCTAAGTTAATAGAACGGTACACTAGTTAAATGCAAGTCGTGGGTTCAAATCTCACTCGAAGTAATCTTTTTCTTTATGTATTTAAGCAATTTTTAATTATTTATGAATATATACATATATATATATATATATATATATATATACAGGGTGTCCAGTTTAAGATGAAATGCATGGGGATATTGGAAACCGTTAGAGATACGAAGATGGTTAAATGGAGAAAAAGTTGCGTCATTATATGCCCAAGAAGTAACCATGGTTACATGTCAAAAATCCTTCCATTTACTAGATACAGGGTGATAACTGAAAATATGCGTTTTCTAAAATCGCTACATCTTGTTTCTTGCAAGAGATACATCCACGATTTTTGCAGGATGGGGTAACAGGTAGCGAGGATTTCAAAATGATTTTGAAAAAATCTAGGCCTACTAGATTTTGAGATAATGCACGCAACTTTCGATTTTCTTATGGACGCCATATTGGATTTTTGCATTTTGAATTCTTCATAAAAATGCTTTTCAACCATATATCATATGTTTATAATCTGCCAATGAGAAAGTGTCAAATTACACAATTAAATTTATATCAAAGCAACCTTGACATATTATGTATTTTAATTAAATGAAAATTAATCTACAAATTAAACTAACTATTGAGAACAATATTATTGATTATTAACATAAATCATAATAATAAAAGTGACAAAAACATCAAAAAAAATTTAATATTATACTGAATTTTACTATTAATTAATCAAATGCTCGAATAAACCTTCATTCTCCTGCAAACACCATCTGCATCGAGTTAGCACTGCATCACAAGAGTTCCTTATCATCTCGCATTTTGAATTCTTCATAAAAATGCTTTTCAACCATATATCAGATGTTTATAATCTGCCAATGAGAAAGTGTCAAATTACACAATTAAATTTATATCAAACTAGGCCTTTGCCAATCAACCATCTATTCAATTATTGCAAGAGAATGGAGGTTTATTCGAACATTTGATTAATTAATAGTAAAATTCAGTATAATATTAAATTTTATTTTTGTTGTTTTTGTCACTTTTATTATTATGATTTATGTTAATAATCAATAATATTGTTCTCAATAATTAGTTTAATTTGTAGATTAATTTTCATTTAATTAAAATACATAATATGTCAAGGTTGCTTTGATATAAATTTAATTGTGTAATTTGACACTTTCTCATTGGCAGATTATAAACATATGATATATGGTTGAAAAGCATTTTTTATGAAGAATTCAAAAATGCAAAAATCCAATATGGCGTCCATAAGAAAATCGAAAGTTGCGTGCATTATCTCAAAATCTAGTAGGCCTAGATTTTTTCAAAATCATTTTTGAAATCCTCGCTACCTGTTACCCCATCCTGCAAAAATCGTGGATGTATCTCTTGCAAGAAACAAGATATAGCGATTTTAGAAAACGCATATTTTCAGTTATCACCCTGTGTCTAGTAAATGGAAGGGATTTTTTGACATGTAACCATGGTTACTTCTTGGGCATATAATGACGCAACTTTTTCTCCATTTAACCATCTTCGTATCTCTAACGGTTTCCAATATCCCCATGCATTTCATCTTAAACTAGACACCCTGTATATCCACACACACACACACACACACACACACACACACACACACACACACACACATATATATATATATATATATATATATATATATATATATATATATATATATATATATATATATATATATATAACAAGTACCATCTAAAATATAATTAAAAAATTGATTTAAATTGGTATTTATCGAGTGATGCAATACTACCAAGCGATTGTAGGTCGAAGAAACACAGCGTTTCGGTAAAGTGCAGGTATGTATTTTGCTTAATCTACAATGTTTCAACGTCCAGATAAAAACTTTGTTACCTAAATATTATTTTGTTACTCATTTTTTAGAATTTTGTTTCATTTATTACTCTTAGTCTCTGTTATACCTAGTTTTGTTAAACAATTTGTGGTTTTATTTGCAATAGTTGGTATTTGATGTATGCCTTTTTCATCTGGCATTAATAGTATTGATACAGAGCTGATTAAACTTACAGTATTTTCAAATAATACATTAGTCATGAAAAAAATAAAAATTTGTTATGCCAAGAATGTCGCTTATATTTTTGAAAATCTAAATAAAACAATAACTGTAAGATTTAGGTATAGGGAATGCTTAAGAAGAGTAAAAGTATTTCTTAAGTACTTTTCAGAGATGAAATAAAATAGAGGGTGTTCCATTTAAAATAACCGAGATAATCATGGGTGTGAGTTTTGGATCACCGTGTACAAAAAATAAAAGTTATTACAAAAGTAATAAGTTTTAACAAAACCAGACTATTACAAAATTGTTTTGCCCATGAAAGATTAGCCCTCAATTGTTTGTTTGAAATAATATAGGGTGACGAGTTCATTACGATTTTCACATAAAAATGGCCATATCTTTAAAAGTACCTTGTAGAACCTTTATCATTGGAATAGGAAAAATGAGCCTAATTGAAATTTGACATCATATACAGGATGTTCCATTAAAAAAACATTAATTTGATATGTTGTGGCTTTATGAAATGCCCTGTATATTATTAAATAATTTTAAAATAAGCAGCTTGACTTTATGAATAACTTTTATTTAAAGCTTTTTTTCGTAACTCTCAAGGTAACGGAGTTATCGTACTCCAGAGTATAAATTGATCACCCTGTATGTGATAAACATTTTTGCGAAGTTTGAATACGATCGCCTTTCAACTTTTTGGGTTATCACGGCCAAAAGAAAAACATCACCTTTTCACCAGGAAACAATTATCACAGACACACAGATACACAGGCACACAGACACACACAGTCACACAGACACACATATGCACCCACGAACGTACACACGGTTCATCTCTCGCTCGCACTCACACACACACACACGCACGCACGCACGCACGCACGCACGCGCGCACGCACGCACACACACACACACACACACAACACGCACACGGTCACGCACACACACGTACACACACGACAATTACTTTAACCACACTGTCGTCAAAGTGTATAAAATTTAACTGTTTTTATTATTGTAAAATAACGTAACCTAAAAGTTTAATATTGCGTACTTTTTATTTGTGCCGCTATTTTTAACAATAGCGTAAGTAAATGTTATAACGTTACGATTGTAACCATAACTAAAATTTGTCTAAACATAAATGTGTATCGATTACTGGTTATCTCAAAATCTAATAAGTACTGCAATCCCGAACAATACATTATCAGTCTACATTCTAAGGTATGATGCTTATCATAATTGTCCAGTTATGTAATTGAGATTCCCTTTTGTGTTCGACCACTGTGCTTGTCTAAGTATATTGTGTTAAATGAATCTCTTTATGTAAGCAGAGATAGTGTCTCAAATCGAGTCATAAAGGAGGGATTCAGACAGCTCGGCCAAACCGATCGACCGCGGGCGATCAAAATTTCAAACTGGAATGAGCATGGGCGAACTCAATGTACCAACAAAACTCCGGCGATCCACACAGGCGACCAATTGCACGTGTATAAATTGGATCTCACTACAGATTCAATATTACAAAACTTTCTTTTGACAACTCGTTTTGGTAATTGCTAATATGGTGGGTCAAGAAGACTGCTCTCCTATCATGGCCTCGTAGATTGTAAAAAAATTGTGACAATAGCATTCAATTATTTCACGAAATATACTTTTGTTGGTGAACATAATCTAGCTTGTTATTCAAATAGTGACATATTCTGTGCGGTTCTTGTAAGCTTGGCGGCATTGTTTGTAATTTATTTTTAAACTGGGAAAATCATTATTGAATACATCACTGAAAGTTATAAATAAACTTGACAACACTGTTAGTATTACAAACGTCATTTATAAAATACACATGCGTCAAGTTTAATTATTCATTTTGACAGCAAATAAACAAAGTGCAAGATGCAAAAGTCAATAAGTTTGGGACAGAATATCTAATCTAATTAAAATAAAATCTTTTGTTATGTTATATTATATTAATTAAGATACTATCTTTTTATCTACATTAATTTTTGTTTGGAAAATGAATCAAAACAATTCAAAAGAAAGTATGAACTGTCTTAATTTTTTTTTCACTGAATTCATCAAATTCATTTGTAGTTCGATCATTTAATTATAACCCTGTTGGTAGAGCACATTCTACACTTAGTGTGTCTGCAATAGATTGTTATATGAATTTACCTGTAAACAGAACTCCATCACCTGCATTATCAACAGTTACACTAACACCAGGCCGTATAAGAAATATAGACCAAGATATGGAAGCTTTAAGAGCATCTAGACAAGATAATCCCTTTTTACAGGTATTCATAACACCTTTACTTACTAGTTTTTGTTGATAAAAATCTTTGTGTTTGTTTGGTGTGAGTGCATTCCATAAACTGTTAAACCATTTTTTGGTAATTTGATATTTCATGTTTATTTCATGCACATGATTTTAAGCATAATCCATTTAATTACTAATTGTATTTCAGCAAGTGATAGCTAGTCGAGAAAGCCTTGCTGATTCTTTAGAAGATAGTGAGTCTGATCATACGAATTTAATGACACACGTAAGTATGCAGTTAAGAAGTTTATTGTTGTTACATTATAATTATCCAGTTCCTCTCTATATTCATTAAGGGTGCAATTAATAGTATATGCATAACACTAAGGCCTAAGGGAACAAAGGGAATCCATTTTCAAGTATCAAAGATGTACATTGTTTGCAACTTTATTAATTCCTCTTAATATGGTTAAACGTCTGTATGAAACATTTTTTATTCTCAAATTTTGTATTCAAAATATCTTTAATGAAACTAATAATGGTGAAATTTTTAATTATAGTTCGCCAGATTAAAAATTAACCTTAAGTATTCAAACTAATGTATTAATATTTAAAACAAGCAGGGTTTACTAAATAAATAAACTGTTTATAAGTAAATCACAATGAGACTATTGGATTGTAGTAAACAACCAATCCTTTATATTTCAGGAGGTCTATGTTTGTATCTCGAGCCAAGGTAATGTAAATTAAACAAACGTTCCCCATACATCTAAAAAAAACGTTAACGTATAAATCCCTTTTTTCATTTGTCTTTAGGTTGTAGACAATGCAGCTAGCCAGTTATAAACAAATAAATTATGCAGAGTCTGCCAAAGGTGTGGAAAGGATCAATTACCTGTCTCTATTATTACTAGCTATAAATATCTGGTGTGAAATAACACACAAAAAAAGAAACCTTTGGAACTATTGGAATAATTTATGCTATACTAGCAATTGGACTATTAGGATTCGTAACCTTCCAACCTACAAAGTGGAAAAAGAAATGAAATAATACATTTTTTTAGGATGACTATGCAATCTCTTGTAATATGTTCATAACGAAAATAGGCAACATTGTAAAAACAAGAACAATAAACTATGTCACATAGATGTTTAAACCTTTATGTCAGATACAGGTTAATAGACATAGATGCTAACTTAAAAAATTCCAAAGCTGTCCGCTTGTATAAAAATGGGTCTACACCATAACGCCCAATGACCTTCACAAAATAACCACAACATTAAAATTGGACGTTGTGGTCATGTGTTGCGGTATGTCTAACATCAAGTTGGGGGTTGTTTTTTTGTGAAGTTGGGCGTTGTGGTCAGACCCCATAAAAAAAGTTGATAATACAGTTTAAGCATTTTCAATCTTATTTAATTTGTAGGATTTGTTTCCGTACTAAGAAGTTTACACAATTTCCTATAAAATTGATCGTTATTCAAATTAAAACACTTAAATTCTACCTTAGGAATTTTTTTTCCGCCACATTACGCCCCGTATCAAAAACTTTTTTTTTCCGCCACATTACGCCCCGTATCAAAAACTTACATAGAACATAATTAATTGATAATTTTAAGATCTATATGCCAGTGTTTTTATATATTTGAAGTATACAGCAGTTTCAGAAATATTTGATAAAAACCAAATACACACACATCATGGCCTAGCTTGGCGAAACTGTCAAACGTAAACTGCGGTAATAAGTCGATTTAACGATAGTGCAGAAAATGTACCGCACACATCATTTGCTCGCGCGCGCATAACGTGCGCACACATCATGACGAATCTTGTAAAATGAAACAATACCTTAGCGATAGTGAAAAAATATTGATGGCATAACCCATACGTAAATATGTATATGTAGGTTGGAAGGTAAAGATATGAAGTCGATATAAACTAGACAAATTTTGCATCATTACATCTGTTTGCGTTTTCCCCGAAAATGGTATGAACTTTACATTTTTAAGTGGAGCATTTTACACATTTTAATAGAGCAGCTATTTCTGGTTATAAAAAGATACATCATCATAACACCATGAAATAACACGTAAGAATTGTGTACATGACTTGTAAAGACTAAACTATATTTAAGATAAAAATGCCAGGCGATGACTAATCTTGTAAAACCATAAAATTTAGTTCTTGTCTATCGGAGCAATACGTCTAGCCGAGAGATAAACCACAAAAGATAATTAGTATACTATACCACAGAATAAACAATAATCAGAAGGGTAACAGAAAGTATCGTCTGTGACCTTCAACAGAAAATGGATTTTCTAAATAAAAGTTTATCCAATTTTTTTCAATCTCCTGCGGCGTCTCTCTCTCTCTCTGGTTATTATTTATTATGTGACCATACTTTTTCACTTTACTTAAAATTTAAACTTTTTGTCTGTATATTCAGTGTGTCCTCCACGGATGGGGTACTCCCCTTGTAAACTTTTATGGGTGCCAGAAAAAAACCCTCTTACTAACATTTTTTGCTTGTTTTATTTTGCAATGTACAGTCAATTAGAAATCAGAGTTAGTTTCAATGAACATCATAGTATTAAGCTTAGCGAGAGACAACTTAAAAGACACCTTAGAAGACTGCTTGTTCAGAAGACAATTCACGTATCCCTACGAAATTGTTGATTTTCTAAGCACGGAGATCAACCAGCATGGTCAACTGCATGGTTATCGCCGGATGCATTTACGATGCATTCAAAAAGTATTTGTGGTGACATGGGAAACGATAAGGGTGCTGTTGCGGTTCATTAACCCCTATTGGTGTAGAATTTCGAGGTAGAAGGCGTCTTCGTCGCCGGCTATATTTTAACAAAGGTCCCGACTATCTATGGCATGCCAATTGCTATGACAAATTGAAACTATTTGGAATATGTTATCGGTGGTTGTATCGTTGGATTATTTTTTCGATACATAATCTGGTTAAAATGTACCAAGAATTCTAATGACCCCACCATAATCGCATCTCATTACATAACTGCTGTCAACATATTGGAAGGATGTCCAAGATCATTAAGGAGTGATATGGGCACCGAAAATGGAGCAATGAAATTATTTGAATTTTATTTACAAGACGCATACGATTGCGTTGGAATGCCATCTTTTATTTATGGGACCAGCACGCACAATCAGCGATTTGAAGCCTGGTGGTCAATTTTACGAAAACACCAAGCCCAATATTGGTTGCGCATGTTTCACAGCCTGACAGGTCGCGGATTGTTTAACGGTACATACACAAAAGCTTAATACACTTTTGTTTTTTGAAACTGATACAGGTAATTAAATCTAAACTTTTTATTTCTAGAATATTTGTATATGGTGGGGAATTAAGTACATAACTATTCATTTTATTTTTAGGAAGAATTAAACGAGGTTGTGAGAGAGTGGAATTTTTACAAAATCAGAAACTCTCGAAACTCAAATTCGCCGTGTGGACGAGCTTTCGTGACATACACTTTATCAGAGGTCTATGATATTTCAGACTATTTACAAAAAAACTAATACAGATGAGTTATGAACGCTGCATGTCGAGGTCCTGAGAAATACCCATTGACAAACATTTTTCTTTTTTTGTGTCTCATTTTAATGATCGAAGAAGACGCGTCTCTTCCTAGTCCTCGATAAACAGCCATAAAACTGGTATTTATTTTTGCGGGAAAAGTTAGTCCGCATTTTCGAAAATTAGTGTGTAGTAATATCTTAGATTGCTACAATTCTTACGTATCATACGTACATTATTTTTGTTTAATTTAGACCTTTCAATACCTATAGCTATCTATATAATCAAAGGTTGTCTATAAAAAAAAATTGTGATTTTTGTAGGAGTGACACATATAATAATCTTATACTATTTTATGTTCTGAGGGGATAATTGTGTTCATTACGGACAGGAGAAATCACTAGAATCGACCGTCAAATCTCCTCTCAGTTCATTCCGTTGGAAATCAAGCAGATTACAATAGAGATCTTTTAAAGGGCTACGTTCCGCTAGGAAAAAAAACATCATTTTGGCTTCTTCCAGTACCAAAGGCATTTTCATGTCCCGAGGTAAACTTTTTGAACGTGTTTCACTACCCCTTTTGGCCCATACGTATCCGTAGAGTTTCTATGTCTCGAGAGCCTTCAGAATTATTCTCTTCGCAATGCAACTATCCAATCGAAATCATTCTAGTTGATTTCCTCTTTCTTATTTCGGGTCTTTGAGAACTTGACTTTTCAAATTTAAGATTTCTGTTAGTCTTTTTTTTATGGTTTCGCGCAATTTTTCCACAATTGATTGTCTTTTCGGTTTCAAATCATGTTTGCAGTGTGGACACAATGCTACCCTGTCTCCAAACAATGGTATAAATTCCTTGAGATCATCATCATTCATCACTCATCAGCAGGATAACTGAGGAATCAATCTGAAAAAAATGAAAATTAAAAAAAAAGAAACTAGTGCTAAATTTTCACTTAGATACGCAGCAATACTTCTATCCAAAAAATACTTCTAGGGCAAATAATATTCCTTAGTCGCGGTAGTAAATAACTTAATAATAATGAACACCTACAAAATCGAATAAGAACGTATAAATTTCAACAGTAGGGAACTTTTTTTTATTCTTTTGTTGATTGTTATCAACCCCCGAAATGTTTGAGCTCGATTACGTAAAACCTGTATATTGTCACAAAAACTCACCTTCTTTTCCGCCATATTTGAAATGGTATCATCTTGTATGCCTGGAGATTGCAGGAATTGTTCTAAATTATCACCCTCGATCTCCCTATGATACATTTCAGACTTAATTAGCCTTTAGATATGTTGTTCTCAAGTGTCAATAACTGATGTCGGGTTAGCGCCTACACTTTTGAATTTTCGAAATATCTTTAATGCAATCAAAGTCCGTATTCGATTTAAATTCCGAAACTAAAAAATACTATAAGCCAATAGTCAAAATACGCCAAAAAGTCCATATTCGCGCTGAAAGTATTACAAGGGAGAGTTTTAAAAACTTCTCGATACTGTACATACCTAGATAGCACTATAACATTTTTTAATTTTAAGTACTATGGTCTGGTAGTCAACTAAATGGGGTATTAAAACTGTAATAATGTTTAAAATATTGTGAAATATATAGGCATCTATTAACTTTTTATTGTTACACTATTCCTAAGTAAAGTAAAATACACGTTCACTGGTAAAAACGACCCACTTTTTGCACCAAATATTAAAGTACATTTGACGATTGTAACATCAACTTGATATGTATTATGTACATTTGGTAAGAACCGTGTATCCGCGGTGTTGGGGGATGGACGTTTGCAGCATAATCGCTTGTTAAAATTGCTTACGGTTACGAATCTATCTTTCTCGGCAAATAAACATTTAAACAAACAAAAAATAATATAAACTTGCATTTTTTTTAAATCGGAATCATAGTTGGCTTGGCAACCATCAAATAATATAAATATGGACATTCCTGAAAAACACTTTTCAAATATTTTTTTCAACAAGACAGTGTCCCAGCCTATAATGCTTTGGCAGTGAGGAATTACTTAGAAAACCGTTTCCCAAATCGTTGGATTGTTATGGTCGCACCCTCTTGTTGAAAAAAATATTTGAAAGGTATTTTTCAGAAATATTTATATTTATATTTTTGAAAAGCTAAGAAAGAAGTACAGCTGATGGTTGCCAAGCCAACTATGATTCCCATTCAAAAAATGTAAGTTTATATTATTACTTAAAAAATGCACCCCCTAGAATTTCGCACTTCGCAATATATAAGTACCGTTGACGAAATATATCAGTATAATAGTATTAAACGAGGATAAGACCTTGAAAAAGTGTATAAATATCGACGTTTGGCTATAAGTCGAACACAAAAGAAAATACCAAATTTTCGAGTTTGCCATGAAATCTAGGTCAAAAAAGTAGTACGTGGATGTAAAAACTGCAAACTTCTGTTTTTGATAATAACAACGATATCTTTAAAAACTAACTAAAACAATGAAATCGGGCCACACGATACACTCTTTTATTAAATGACACTGTATGCCTATTGAACAACTAGATATGTATTTTGAAACTTACCTGTTGCTTTTGAAGCGACTCAAACCGCGCTATGATCACAAACAATTGTCAACCACGGGTTGATTGGCGGAATTACCTCTATATGCCAGGAAAACGTAGCGATTATGAGTAAAGTTAATGAGAAAGTTAAACGTGGCAATTAACCTAATTGCCGGTTAAAACTGGCAATTAGCCTAATTGCCAGTTAAAAGTAGAAATTAGCCTAATTGCCAGTTAAAAGCCGCAATTAGTATTACTTGCCAGTTAAAAGTTGCAATTAGGACTAGTAGCCAAGTAAAAGTGGCAATTAGTCCCGATTGCAAGTTAAAAGTGGCAATTATAGAAGGAAAGTAACTTATGGCCCTTCTACGCCTTTATTGACTTGTATTATAATGCTTCAGTGCATTGTTCACATAAAAGAGGAATATTAACAAATAATTATAACGATTAATGCATTTCTTGCTCAATGCAAATCCTTTAATTAGATTTTTATTAATGAATAACACCAAACAATGTAATAATGAGCTATGAATAATACAGTTATAAAGTCTGCGTGTTTTTCTTTTCATAACTAATTTAGTGATAAATTGTAATGCTATAGAAAAAATCTTAATAAACATCACTATTTTTGAGTAAAAGCAGATGTATAAGAAAGAGCAATGAAAAACTAAATGTTTCCGGAATATTTAATGTATAACTTGCTAAATAATGCAGGTACAAGACATATTACTAATTAATATGTACAGATAAAAAAAATATATTACACTAAATCCTTAATTTTCATTCCTCTAGGGATTCTGGGGACTATTATCTCCGGAGAATGCAGTTTTCATAAAACATTTTCAGTCTTGCCAGAGGACCGTGTTTTTGTATATCCTTTTCACATGAATATCGTTCTCCGCATAAAGAACTAAATCACAAAACATTAATAATATTCAGTTGCCCCTGAATTTGATAATGATAAGTGGATTTTTTATCCTAAAATAGAATGCATTCGTAAAAGTTTTTATCATTTTTGAGAGTAAGTACTAACCTTACAACACAATGGTGTAGCAAGAGTTACTTTTTCCAAAGTCCTTGAACATCCCATTAAGAGAAGGCAGACACTTCACCTCTATTAATCCATCGTTTCCAACCAATCCAACAGGAGATGCCCCTAAACGTGGATTTTCCGGATCAATAAATAATCCACATCTTTGCACACAAATGTTATCCAATTCTTCGTATTTTAAAATTGCAGTTTGTTCATGTAATCTTCCATAAAGAACGGCAGGTGGTTTAATATCTTTTTTTGCGGTAAAGCAGATTTTTTACTAAATTATGGCAGGGTGTTTTTATTCTTTATTTGATCACTCGCCCACAGTTGGAAGCTGTCAGGTATTCGTGCCGTAGTTCCATGTGCTGTTATCGTGTTATCCTCTAGTGGGCTCTTCAATAGTTTCTAATTTTCGGGACGTGGATACCCTAACTTCTCTTTTCCATTTCTTTTGGAGGAATATTTGGTAACACTGCGTTGGCACCGTAATGGATATCAGTTCAATTATCACTTTACGTTTTCTTCTAACGTCAGTTGTGATTCGCAAATGTTCCAGTTTGAATATCCAAGCTACTTGCGGTTCCAACGAGTGGTTTACCAGCATGGAGCTTTCTTGGTCAGGATCGGTGCACAATTGCAGAATTGGGAATAATTCTGCAATTAAACGAGTTATGGAGCGAAGAAATACGGAAGGTATGTTACTTCTTGGCGACGAAGGATGTGGCATTACTCCACGGCTAATGACTCCATTAAAAAATCCGAATACTCTCAGGAAAAAAACATATAATAAATGCCATACTAAAGAAGGGTCATTATAGAGCGGTGCTTTGGTCAACGATTCCCAATTTTACATTACGAAGTGCGCGTATCTGAGGATATCGTACTTCATAACGTGGCAAAATATTTAAATGATGTTGAAGGTTTTGGTAACGTGGTAGTTAATCCTAAACACGATGATGAACAGAGAGAAGAAAATTTTGAACGAAATGAAGGTCAACAACGAAGAATTGAAATAGCCAATTTTATTTTGCATTTATTAAACTAGAAAATGTAATTTGAACAAAGTATTAGGAAAAATTCTGAATGTATAAAAATAAACTTATAAATCCATAAATGTCTGACCATCGGAAGAAACTACATTGGGCGTAGTTAATTTCTTTTCCTTAAATTTTAACACTTTGAACTGTTGCAAAAGGACTAATCTTTGTAGTTCATGTAGAGTTAAGTCTTTGGTTTCTTCATTTTCATATGCCAACGTGGCTTTTGTGAAAGTCTACATACCAGATGGTGAAGACTGCCTGGATGCTTCTGATTTTTTTTCTACGGTGTCTTAAGTTTTTTAGATGGTACTTCAAAAGGTGAAGAATCTGAAACAGGAGACAATCCCAAACCTGCACCCGAACATTCTAATTCACCCCATTTTTTAGTCTAAAAATTTAATTTGTATTAGATCGATAACTTGCCTGGTATTTTATTTAAAGTCGGATTACTATCTCCATCCAGGGTTTTGTCCCGTTTTATCTCCCAGTATTTCAATATAATTTTTTTATTACCCGTAGGATTAATGTCAATTTTCTTTTTTTTTAAGTCGAGTTTTCATGTTGTTGATTTTCTTTATTAATTGATCGTGTCAAAATAGTTCCAAAATTTGTTTGGTAAGATTTGCAAATTCCCCCATAGGCTTTTGTTTTCTCAGCCCGAACCACAGGAGTCTACGATTTTGAAAATACAACGGAGTAATCTTCCAGTATCAAGACCAGTCCCATTTGAGTGTCATCTAACTCGCCCTCATCCGAACTACTAGTAGATATTTTAACTAAATTCGCATTGAACAATAAATTAAATTTTCTGTTATTTTAAATAAAGCAGGTTGAAATTTTTCCTTTTTGTGTAAAAACTCCATATTTCAAGTTTGAAAAGGACACTCAAATAATTAGTTCACGATTCTGAAAAGGATAGATATCAATGTAATTTATGAAATAAGAAAGTGGGGAATGAGCATGTACTAACACGTAAGTAAGTTTAAACTCTTATACGACGAACCGACGCGATCGATTTCTCAAAAAGTACGTAATGGAAAATTTAGAAAATTCGGCAGTCGACTAAAAATATTCAAGATGGCGGCACTGTTGTTTACCCTCTTATTTTAAATGGGACACCTTATATATTATTACATTTTTAGATTCTATCAAAAATTTTAAGACATATTTATGTATAATGTCCTATAATTATCTAACTTTAGCCGTTTTTGAGATATTTAATATTTTACGTCAAAAATGACGTTTACAGACCCTGAAATAATTAATAATTTTTCGTATACGAAAGCCTTTATTATTCAATTGGAGATGGACTCCTTGTAGAAAGGGACCTATTTTCATATACTGAGTGGATATTTTGATTTTAAATTAATATAGGGTGACCAAAAATTAAGCACAACGATTAAGTTAGAAAAAACGTAAAAAGTTATTTTTTTTTAATGGAAACCACCTAATTTTATAATGCTATCTTATTTAGCATTAAAAATAAGGGTAACTTTGTGTAAAGTAGTCTATTACAAAAATGTGTAGTTTTCGAAATATTAGCAATTAAAGATTTTTTTAGTTAACTATGACAGCTTCCATTACGACGTTAACAATCAATTTCAATTGAAATGTCATTATTTCTAGTTATATGATATTAAGTAATAATTAATAATCATGCCGGAGCGATAAAACTACACACACGAAGATTATTTAAATTTATCTATTATCTACGGTAAATGTAACTGAGTTTTAAGGCAAAAATTAATAAAAGAAAATTTATGCTAACAATAACCAATTCACAGAACAACAATTATTTTAGTAAATGTTCAAAATATCCACCTTGAACTTCCAAACATATTTCGCATCTTAGAGTAAGTTCTTCGCTAGTAGTTGCTCTAATGGAATCTTGAGACAAACTTGCGAATGCCCTTACTCTTGCCATACAATCTTCCTTTGTTGTAATTGAATTAAAATGCACAATGTTTCTATCGTTCCCCATATAAAATAATCCAAGGCTGTAAGGTCAGAAGAACGAGATGGCCACAGGAAAGGTCACTAGCAATCCTGGTCATAAAAAGTCGCTTGCAAGAAGTTAACAGAAAAGGTTCTATGCGGAGTGGCGCCATCGTGTTGGTAAAAAAATTGCTTATGTTCCCCCAGAGGTAAATTGCTTAAGTATTGTTCATCCAAATGTTCTAGAATATTTAAATATCGTTCTCCTATAAAATGTTAAATGGTAATTGAAAATAGAAAAATAAATTACATTTGATTATTACTTACCATTCAAGTTCTCTTCATAAAAATGTAATTTAATTGTTCTATTATTTCTAACGGCATAGAATACATTACAGTTTTCTTGAAAATTTCGCAATTTTACGGCATGGCGATTCGAATCACTCCAAAGACGGCAATTTTTTGTAAATTTAGCCTCGTCACTTCAAATAATATTTTCCAAAAATCGGGGAAAGTGTTGTACCATTATTAAAATAAACTCGCAAAACTGCACTCTTTTAGGAAAATCAATGGCTTTAAGGCGTTGAACCATAGAAAATAAGGGTTAAAATTGTGTTTTGCCAAAATTCTTTATATTGAACTTCTTGAGATTCCGGTATGGGCAGCCACTTCTCTTATTGAAGACAGGATATGCCACAAAATATCCCATAATTATAATTTCGACAATTTCATCGTTAACAACTGGTTTTCTTTTATTAATTTTTGCCTTAACGGTGCCATAATTTTTGAAATTCTCGATGATTCGTCTTACACTGCACCGTGTCGGTTTCTGTCTTATCTGGATATCTTTCAGCGAATATCTCGCAGGTTATTGATAAAACCGTAAATAATAAATAAATTTAAATAATCTTCGTGCGTGTAGTTTAATCGCTCCGGCATGATTATTAATTATTACTTAATGTCCAATAACTAGAAATAATGACATTTCAATTGAAATTGATTGTTTTTTTAACGTAGTCATGGCAGCTGCAATAGCTAACTAACAAAATTGATGAAACAGCATTTGCATAATAAAAAAATCTTTAATTTATAATATCAAAAACTACACATTTTTGTAATAGACAACTTTACACAAAGTTACTCTTATTTTTAAAGCTAAGTAAGCTACATTATAAAATTAGGGGGTTCCCATTTTAAAAACATGACTTTTTACGTTATACCTTATTAATTTTTGGTCACCCTGTATTAATTTAAAGTCAAAATATCCACTCAATATATGCAAATAGGTCCCTTTCTACAAGGAATTCATCTCAAATTGAATAATAAAGGCTTTCGTATAGGAAAAATTATTAATTATTTTCGGATCTGCAAACGTCATTTTTGACGTGCAATATTAAATATCTCAAAAACGGCTAAAATTAGGTATAGGACATCATACATAAAATATGTCTAACATTTTTGATAGAATCTAAAAATGAAATAATATAATTCCGGTATAACCGGAAATGCCGCCATCTTGAAAATATTTTAATCGAGTTGCCCCCATCGATATTGGTACACTGCCAAATTTTCAAAATTTTTCATTGCGTACTTTTTGACAAATCGATCGCGTCGGTTCGTCGTGGGGCACCCTGTATATCAAACCATTTTTATTCATATAAAATTGAGATAGCTCCATTCTGACTCTGACTCATGGTTATTTTCTCCCGAGTAGCTACTATCACTTTATTCATATCACCCAATACATGGAATAGACGCATTTTAGACTGGGGACCATGGTTACGAGGGAGATCGCGGAGTAGACCACAGATGACTTTAAAAGAGACTCCGGCCTAACATGGAAAAGAATTGTCCAAACCAGAACAAGATGGAGAGAACTAGGGGAGGCCTACATCCGTAATTGGATTGAAGAAGACTAAAAAACGTCACTATTTGAGGTTGTCTTTCTAATAAATAGATATTCACTTTCCAAATCTCTATTAAATGTACATTTCCTTTTTGGCATTTTCTGATATCTACCGTCCTAGATACACAGCACACTATAACGATTATTTATTAACACAACCCAAAGATTAGGGAGTTTGATTTAACCTCAACTAACGAACTATTTACACACATCGGTACAGTTATTTTCCACACGTACAAGACACCGTTGTAAGCAAATGATTTTCGCGCTAAACTAGATATTTAATACTGGCCCATAAGCGGAATCGCGCGCTATTTATTTAAGTCGAGAAGAGTGCTAGAAAACTCTCATAAATTGTAGAACTTGTAATGTCATCCTATTGTGTCTTATCTAAAGGTCGCGCAATCTTTTTCGTGCCTTTTAGACTTTGATTAATTCCTTCTAAACAATGAAAGGTCAGAAACGGGAAAAGGGATTTCTTTATAAATACGAAAGATTTGCGTAATTTATTAAAATAATTACATATATGAAATGGTATGTTTAAAAAGGGACTGTCCCGTAAAATATGGAACGAATGGTAGCCTTACTTTGGCAGCATTGAGAAATAGTTATTACAGTATCATTTTGTTTTCTTAGGTTTGGATTTAAAAGAATAGTATATTACAGTACAAGTGGAGAAAGTACGAAATTGCACCTGTGCGTGGGTCAGATTTGTGCACGAGAAGACCCACAAGCGGGTGCAATTCGTTTCTTCACGTGTGCTGTATAACGTTTTGTTCAATCCTACTCTAAGAAATATGTATTTTGGAAATATTTTCCGACGTATTTCAACATTTAAGTAAATATAGACGGCTGGAGCAGGCTGGTTGCTATGTATTGTTAATTTTAATATAAATAAATAAAGCGTTGATTTAATTTTAATAATCTATATAGTATATTACAGTCACTAATGAGTGCAAAATGTTTTGCAAAGTGCAAAGTGACGCGTTGCCATAGGAATATTTTGAGGTGGGGTACTCATTAACTTTTGAGATGCGTAACCATAGTTATAAACAACAACTTTCTATTGTAGGATTGAACAAACTTTTATTTCTCACCTTTTCTTCTACCAGCATATCGTAGATTTACAAACATAAATCTTAAATTGTTTAAATTGTTCGACTGCAAAATTTAAGAATAAAAAGTAAAGTACCATTTCATGCATATTACCATTGAATAACTGATATTATCCTCGCCAGAAGTGTTCACCGCTACGGCGTTAATTAAGAATTTAGCTATCCAATTTGCTTATACTGTTTTCTCATATAAAACAGTGAATTAAATAAGGGTGGTGTCGATGGTTAACACTCGTAGTGCATTTGACGAAATCGACATACAGTATTGAATAAGCAAATGTAGTAGAAAGAGTAAACCTATAAACGCAAAATCAATTTGTTTTATATGCATATGAATTTAATTCTCATTTGACTCATTTGTACTGCATAACCTCCATTTGTTTGACTATCCTTTGACTGCTTCCTCATTTCCTACATTTACTTCTTTTAATCATCATCACACACTTTAAAGAAAATAGGGGTCCCCTGATATCCGTTTCTGCTGTCCAAGAAGTAAGTATGACATTAAGCGTTTAAATCTTAATTCACTACAATCACAAAATTACAGCAAGTGGCAAGCATGTTGGGTATATCCTGAGAAGACGGTGAGAAATATTAAGCCTTGAGCTGCATCTAACCCTGTTTTAACAAGTTCGGGTAAAAAAACGACAACGGAAGAAAACAAAATCTGACGATCTACCTGAAACATCCAAAACAGGCATTAGGAATACGTTATACAAGTATGTATGCACAACAACATACAACACATGTTTAACATACTAATTTATCTACAGAAAAACAAGTAACAGTTGCAAGTTTAAATACAGAAATTCGTAATGGTCACATATTAATAAGTGTCTGAAGTCTTCATCATCCAATCCAGTCGCTAGGATTCGAATTCAAAAAAATACTCCAACCATAGAACTTTATTGGAAAAAAGTTATATCGCAGAAATGCGAATTTAATTTCTTAAACAATACATTAAAGAGATCAATTCACCTAATCGGCGGCAAATAAACTCTTTTAATTAAAATCATTATGGGCTAATTGTGTGCGACATACTGAAGAAACAAAGCAATGGTATAAACGGGAAGAAATGTTGGCCATCACAGTTGAGAAACTGACTATTAAAATCGGAAACTATTCTAAAAGCTCGGATGCAGATAGTGACTCCGATTAGAAGTTTTACACTTTGACAACAATGTTTTTACAACATACGATTAGTAATATAAGTGTGTTAGTTCATATTTAATACAATTTCTATTAGCGATGTATTTCGATTATGTAAGTACAATATATTTTGTGGTAAAATGCTTTTCAAGATGTTAATTCACACATTTCCCATAGAACTTATGTTCCACATTAAATGTCATCTTTGTACAAATAATAGTTCCATTTTATTTAGGCATGTAACTTAACATCCATCTTGTGTAATAATGTTACAATCTTATTGTGGGCCATCATTGCTACTGAATTGGTAACAACAATAAGAAAATATGATTATGAAATGTAGTAGCCTTGCGAGGTGTAAACAGTACAGCTCAATAGTTGTTCCATGCGAATTGTTTAACCTATCAATTGAATTGTCAAATTATTATCAATCGTATGATTGTTTATCAGCACACATTCTCCTGTTTTTAAAATTCCGCTGCAATTATTAAATGTTTACATTTTGTTGAAAATTGCATTATTTGGAATAGGGCAGCAATGTGTTATAACCTGCATACTGCAAAAATAACGTACCAAAAACCTGTTAATCTGCTACTACCTGCTAATCAGAATTTATTATAACGAAAATAATTTTGACTCGTGTTTTTCATATTACACCATATCATTGTATGTGATGACGTAGCGGTAAACACTCCTGGCGAGGATCGTACATGTAATTTTGATTTTCTAACAGAATAACTATTTCTTTGCGTCTATTTTATTAACCCTGCTTTGCACAATTTCTGCACTAATTGGTGATGGATTGCTTATAGGAATTTCCGACGGACATAGATTTAGATCCATTTACATTACCAGAAATGCATGAACATATGATACGTAGTCCACCACCTACTACATGGCCCAAATCTCCTAATTTTAGAGTATTTCAATTTCCAAATGGAGAGGATGAAACATTGCATGTTGAAGTTAACGTATGTATAATATAAATTTATAAGTTTAAATCTTGCATAGCTTATGTATTGCATAAATCTTTTGCAGACTAAACTAAAATCACCAAAATCTGAAACAAAACCAAAACACATTAGTTGGGATGGCACAGAATGTACATCACCATTAAAAGTATTACCACGACCTCATGTTGTTCATCACGATAGATTTTCTTTATTAACTGCAAGTGCTCTACGTTCTAGTGGAGAAGATAGTGTTAGGCTGATGTCTGGAGATGATTAGGCAATTATCTGCAATTATTACTATAAATGAAGGCTGCGGAACAATTACATTCCATTTAAAGACATTGTACATTTGTTATTATGATAGGTGTTTTCTAGTCAAATTTTATCTAGTTGTTATGTCATTTTGCATGTTTTGTTTTCTACGTATGGAATTGTAAACTGCTATGTGATTAATGTTTAAGTGTAGTACGCACAGATATAATTATAAATATAAATTATAAATTTTGAAATAATTCATTGTTTCACTTATATGTATATTTTTATGAAATCTTGTTAGAGATTTAAATGTTTATTTAATGCTATTTATTGAACTAATAATAATAATTTAGAAATGTAAATTTCCATCATTGATATATTCCCAGTTAAGTTTAGATTGACATGTTCCATAGTTTTGTAAGAGTTCATTTTTGAAATGACCTCCAAAAACAGCTCCATTATGAAAAATGTGATACTAAAGAGAGTTTCTTGTAAGTCAATGTAATTGACAGGTCAAAATAGGCTGTGCTATGTATAATATTCTTATTTCTGTTTTGAAACAAACAGCCTACTTTGACCACCTAATTTTCAAACATATAACATGATTTTTTACAATTCTAAATATGCCTTCCAAGCTAAAGGAGTACTTTACTTTGTTACCAAAATTTTCAGATTACTTATGTAAAACATTATTATAATTAATCAATTTGCGGGGCACCCGGTTTTTAATGCACCTTCAGCTGTTTGTCATTTTTCTTATTGACTAAAAAATTATGATCTGTACTTTTTTATTTTATGCTGTGACAAACCGTAATATAAGGTTTTGTGCTAATCGTTATCTGTAATCTTAATTATAATTGAATATTGTACGGGTATTATGACTGTTTTTTTTTCTCATTAAATATTTTGAAGAACTGGAATTAAGTCTGAACAATAAATGTAGTAAGAAGTAAACTGTAAATATTTGTTATCAACAAACTCCGTTTATTACTAGATTTGTTCTTTGCATATATGTGTTACTACTTTATTCGACTTTTAAAAACTAATTTTAGAATTGTATTCTACATATCAAAAAAGTAAAGGAAATGGTTTTTATTACATAACATGGTCAAAATGGCTGTCAACGTTTGAAACTTTCCATATAAAATATAAATTCAATGTAGATTTTTATGCTGACAACAAATATGAAGACATGTTTACCTATTGTGTTGTAAACCAATCGCGATACAAATTAAGTAATAAAAACGGAGTTGGTTCTAGGTATGCTTTTTGCATTACCACCAAATGTATTTAATTTGTTCATTTTCAATTACAATATGAACATAATTAATAATGCGTTCATTTTGAACACTGCAATTACATTTCACGTCTCGAGTACAATTTTATTTTGCAATTCAACCAAAATTACATCAATTTAGGGGAATAATAACAAATATAATTTTGAACATTTTCTTTGTTTATGTACTTACGCACAGAACGCTACATAAGATGTATAATTTGAGAAACAGAAGCAACAAAATTTGATTTTGCCATTTATAACAGTAAAAACTTACCTATACTCAAATTTGCTTACTCCAATTTATTAAATGTGTGAAATATGTACATTTACTAACATTCTTTGCCTGTTTTATATACTTTTGTATGTAATATAGGTATTTACGATGGCTTTATTTATAGACTTGTGTACTTTGTGTAATATTATGTTTAGATGTGGTAGCTTTAGCTAAGTGTAGCCAAGAAAACTTTATTTACTAAGTTTAATTACAATTATTGTTGGAGAAAATTATTTTATGATTAAATAGACTGTTACATTACTTTTTATTATTCAGTGATCATACTTTAGCTTTAGAAGGAACAGTACCTAAACGTTTTTAAATTTGTAAACGCCTTCATTAGTTGAATTCGGAGCTTTAAATTTAGTTTCTTTGTATAACATAACTGTATGTTGCCTAATCTCAATACCAAGGTTTATGTCTATAGTTTTCATGATTATATGTGTTAGTATTTATGTAATGGCACTTGAAAAATTCAGTCACCATCCAAGTACTAACCACTTAAC
Source organism: Vesta saturnalis (assembly GCA_036346205.1). NCBI lineage: Eukaryota > Metazoa > Arthropoda > Insecta > Coleoptera > Lampyridae > Vesta > Vesta saturnalis. The sequence continues at coordinate 474,011 of JARFJB010001211.1, read as the reverse complement.
TTCGTGGAAAATTATTAATATAGATATCTTCTCATATGTGATTTTTGCAAAGGCGCTTGAAAAAAAATTGGCGATATCCCTATTGGATAATTTTTTTTTTTCTTGATATGAGAGGGACACCCCAAGTGTTATATTTGAGTGCAGCAAAGTGCGCCGATTGTTGCTAGTTTTTATATAATGGCATGGTTTATGTTTATTTGAATGTTTTTCCCATATGGGAGCACTATTATTAAGCGATACTTGTAGATAATAATCAGTGAATATTGTCTAACAGATCTTAATCCAATCAGAGAAAAAAAAAGTTAACCTAGTGTACTAAAAACCCTAATATGATAATCTAAATCTTTCCTTTGATGTATATGAGAGAATGTCACAGCCACGACATAATGAAAGATTTACACATAACGTTTATCGAAGCATGTAAAGAAACACCTGCCCTAGCTGATATGTAGAAAGTAAGTTTGTTTCTAACGATTTGTGGTGGAACGCTCTACAATATGTGGGCAACTGCCGTTCAGCGTGAAACTTAAATATCCAATAACTTTCGGTGTATGGATTCTATAATGTATGTTTGATAGTCCTAAATAGGGTGCCAGATAACAGAGCAATACTCTAAGTTGATGAGTATGAGTGTAAAAAATGACTATTATGATCATGTAAAAATTACAAAAAATAAATCCCAAGTTTTTAACAAACAGATAACACACTGTACTAATGTGATCAGAGAAGGAAAACTTATTTTTTGAAATGTAACACTGAGATCTTTTACAATAGTATATGGCAGAATAAGAGAGTTGTATTCAAATATAATAATTGTGATCATTAGCCTGTTTAATTATTCTCAGAGCTTTCATTCTTGCTGCTTTCCTTTTGCAAGTGATGTGAGAATCCCAGTTTATATGTAACATAAGTCGCTTTCTTTTTAACATTTTTCGCTAATAACCTCTCCTCACTTGAAACATTTTTAGCAATGGAAGCATGTTCCTGTTACACATTTGAGATCTGGGCAAAACAAAAATTTTTTTTCCCCATTACTTCTCGCTCATTACTCCACGAGTGTGTGCTGAGGAGATATTCTCACCTCACTTGTAAACTGAAAGCACTTAGTAAAAATAAAAAGCGCACATAACCTTTTGTTATGTGAGCCACATTTATCATGCAAAACATATATTCTTGAAAAGAAAAATTTATTTGAGGCAATGCTTTATACATTTTTTTAATGTGAGAGATTAAGAAACGTGTGAAAGGGAAGCCTATTCAAAGCACACTTAATAAATTAAAATATTTAATATGCAATGTTTTCATGCTTTTGCCTGGCAATACTAACCTGAACCCGAAAAACAAAATTTTTCAAAATGTCCTATACCTAAAGTTAACGGATCTCGAGGAATTTACAATTGAACGTATCAACTATTAAGACCGTATCGAGGAACGCGGCCTTTGTTTTCTGTCAAAAGGAACAATTTATTCAAAAAACACAACAAATCAAATCAAATGTTCAAAATGTGCACCATTTGCGGCTTGATAATAGCCAAGGTGATGAATAAACTCTGCATCTTTTCAACCATTTCTGGAGCTATGGCACGCACTTCTCTTCTGAGTGTCTCTTTCAATATCTCCAGATTGTTTAGCCTATCAACATATACTTTTGATTTGAGATAACCCCACAGAAATAAATCCAACGGGTTTAGGTCAGGTGACCTAGCAGGACATTTGATAGGTCCTATCCACCTATTAGGAAATGTTTCATCCAAAAATACACCATTTCGGAAAGGTCCAATGTTGAAACTCGACATCAGAAATAAATTGACATACACAACGAAATGAAAACGTACCTATTGTTTATGGATCACCTTGGATACTATTATTTTGCAAGTGTTCTTGATAGTTTTATAAAGAGAATATTTATTTTTTTTCGTAAATGTCTCGAGATCTGTTGACTATAGGTATAGGACATGGTACATGAGATTTACTCAGAATTCAAAGCAGATTCAGAAAAACAAATAAAAAACAGGTGTTTCCATTTGACAAAATCAAATTGGTGGTCGTAGCTTATTTTTGGGCCACCCTATATACAAAATTTTACCACTGAACAAACCGCAGTCAAAATAAAAATCGACGTGTCCGACCGTTTCTCCAAAAACCAAACCCTTGAACTTTAAATGAATTTAGACATAACCTCTGGGACTTACTGTATACATATGTAGGTATAGAAGGTTATGCAATCAACTTTTTCACTATCGCTAAATCGACTTATTTTACAACTTTTGGCCAAGTTTCGTCGATATCGGCCATGATGTCTGGATGTCTCGGAGAGGGGAGGGGGGTTATTAGGGTCAGTTTTTGGTTTTTATTAAATATTTCTAAAACATCTGAATATTTCAAAGGTATAAAAATTCCCTATACATTTTTTAGTATTTTGCAAGAAAGTCGTGTAATGCACTAGCATTCACCTAGTTTGATATTGATAAAATTCTTGTAAAAACCTTCGTAGATTCGGTGACATTTCGCCTAACTCTCATTTGGCATCTTCAGGTCACTAATAATCTGGTTCTTCTTCGCGTTATTCGAATTGAACTGATGTCTGGTGTACGTTCCTTGTTAATTACACCTTGGCTGACTTTCACTTTCTCTACTTTCGCTACTTTACTTTCCTTTCTCCGTTTTGCTGGTTTTTCTGTTGATTCCATGAGGTGTATTGTGTGTTATTAGTTGACAGTTTTATTTAATATCAATTTCCATGTATTCGGCAGTCTCTACGCGTCGTCTCGGATTTGGACGTTTTTCGATTTCCACAGCTTTTCTTATTATTCTTTTGGTTAGATGTTCTGCTGATACTACCCTTCTGGTCTTATCGTTGATATTGTGTGATGCCGATTCAACATGTTGTGCTAAAGATAAGGTTGTGGTATTTTTCCTTACTGCTAATCGATGTTCTTCCGGCCTAGCATTGATTTGTCTGTTTGTTTGGCCTATGTACGTTCTGTCACAGTCTCCACGTGGATGTTGTGTTTTTAGAATGCTGCTAATCCGATCTGTTGTTCCCTTTACGTAAGGTAAGAGTACTGTATTTGTACTTTTGGATATGTTTTTCGGTGAATCCGTTTTGTAATAAAGCTGACTTTAATGTTTTGATTTCTTCCTGCATGTTTTGATGGTCTGCCAGTATCATCGATTTCGTAATTGGTGTTTTGACCACGGTCTGGTACTTGGTGATGATGACATTGAGCATTCAGCATGACTTTTCTATAAACTATGTCCTAGTTGTTCTCTCTTCTTGTAGATTAAACGTCTGAAAACCACAGTTTCCATTGTCATCTATTTCCATTGTTAATTTTATCTTTTCGTCAACTCCATTTAGATGTTGTAGGGATAGATCTAGTTTTTCTCATCCTTGTGACCAGATTATCAAAGTGTCGTCTGAATATCTTAACCACAACGTGGGTTTGTGACATGCTGTATGTGTTACTTGTTCTTCCAGACCGTTCATAAATAGACTAGCTAGAACTGGTGATAGTGGTGAACTCATCGGTGCTCCTTCGGTTTGTCTATACCTCTGAAGATGAAGTAAGTGTTTTTTACGCAGTATTCCGTTAGGCTGTTGTCTTCTTGTGGATGTGTTTTAATGATGTCGATTGTTTCCTTGATCGGAAGGTTAGTGAATAGTGACACGATATCGAAACTAACTCATAGATCACTTTAGTTGAGTTTATTTTTTAATTATATCTTTGAAGTGGCTCGAAGTTTTTACGTACGATTCTGACTTTCCAGCGTATGGTTACAATGGTTTTGGCGACGTATCTTGCAAGTTCTTGTAAAGATGATCCGATTGAACTCACTGTTGGAATCAATGGTGTCCCAAATTTGAGAACCTTTGGTAATACATAAAATTTGGGGCATTTCGATAGCTTCTCACGTGGTATAAGTTTTTGTTAGATTTTTGTATCGATCTTCGTGTTTCTTATTTTGGTTTTTGTCGTTCATTCCTAATATCTTTTCAGGATCCGTCGCCATCTTTTGGTATGCTGGGCCTTAAATAAGATGATTTATCTTTGTATTGTAGTCCATAACGATTGTGGCGTTTCCTTTGTCTGCGGGCAATGTCTGTATGCTAGCGCATAATTGAATCCTTTAACCAAAAGTGTTTTTGTCGTCTAATCTAGTTCCATTCTAGTTGTGTACCACTTTGTCATATTTATTTGGTTTTATCGATTTTGATTTGATTTTGTTTTTTTGTGCAGCTTCTCAAATTTTCTTTTTTGTTTTTCCGTTATTAATCTTGTGCCTGTTTCCGCACGAAAATTGGTAATTTGTTCCAGCGTATTCCATATTCTGGGATTAATCTTATTGCTTAACTCTAAATGCAAATCCAATAGCTGTCTGTTTATCTCGCTCAAATCTTTTCTGGTGTCTTGAATTGCGTCCCTTAGTAATGACATGTTGGCTTTTCGTAATATGTTACCAATTTTGTTGTTCCATTTGGTAAATTTTAGTTCCATACATTTTGGTATAATCCGTTCCTTTCTGCATCGCGTTACGAACGTTTAGTTGCACATCTTCGAACATAACTTTTCGAATATTCCAGTTTGTTGTTGAATATCCTTCCCGTACAAGTTAATTATGTTCTGTTTGAAATTTCAAGGACATGTATTTGTATTTCTAGGGAGTCCATGTTAACAAACTACCATTTGGCAGTTTCAGATCACCAAAATCGTTCTGCTTCGCGTTGAACTGATGTCTATTGTGCGTTTCTTGTTAATTATACCTTCCCTAATTTTCGCTGCCTTACTTTCTTTTTTCCGCTTGGCTAATTTTTCTGTATATTCCATAAGAAGTCTTTTGTGTGTTGTTGGTTGACGGTTTTCGTTTAATACCAATATCATGTATTTGGCAGTCTCTGCGCGTCATCTCGGGTATTAAGGCTTTTTGGCTGTTTTTCGAATTCTCCAGCTTCTCCTATTCTTCTTTTATTTAGATGTTCTTCTGGTCTTATCGAAGTTGATATTGTGTGATGTCGATTGAACACGAGCTAAAGATGAGGTTGTGGTGTTTTTTCTTACGCTTAAGTGATGCTATTCTAGTCTAGCACTGATTCGTCTGTTTGTTTCACCTACGTTAACTCGTAATTAGTGGTTTGACTACGGCCTATGGTTGTACACTAATTACCAGAACCAACAGACTGGCATACCATCATAACATATCGCAGAAGAAAAAGAGAACAAACAAACCATGTATTTTTACCATACATAAAGGGAGCACCAAACCGGATTAGTAGAATTCTAAAAAAACACACCAAAATGATGTTTAAGACCCATAAAAAGATTGGAACGAGATTCCATGTGGACACTGTGACCGAACGTACAAGGTCAAGGAATATACGAGATTCCGTGTGGAGACTCTGGCCGAATGTACAAACAGAAGAATCAGTGCTAAGCTGGAGGAACATCGATTATCAGAAAGGAAAAACACCGCAACCTCATCTTTATCACATGCTCAGTGGACATCACACAATATTTACTTCGATAACGTTTTCAAAATGCTGTAAACGTGTAAATATGTTGAAAACTCAAGATCGATTCTTTTAACGAAATCGAAACTTTACTTATGGATACTTCGCACATAAGAAAGAAAAAATGTAACGTGTAATTGTATACCTATACCAAGGAGTGTATAATAAGGAAGAGGCGCAATCCTTCGATTTTAAGCGTAAGCAAGAAAGTTCCCCGGCCGTTAGGATGTTTTCGTCGATCCCTCTACACATCAGGGAATCGAACTAACCCTAATATAAATAAAGAACCATTTACAGATAACATCAACGATTTCTTTCAATTGTTAACCAGCATTGTTGTCAGCTGTACTTTTTTTTTTAATTTTTAAATCACTCATAGTACCTGAATATTATTACCTGCACCACTCCTTGCCCGCACATCAAACAAAAGTCGTATTACAACAATGAATACCTGTAGGTTTTCTTATTTCCTTAGAATTGAAAATATTCATATTTATTTAAAAAATACATTTCTTATTGAACGATTTTAATTAATGGCCAGTTATGTGCATGTGTACAGGGTGTCCTATTTTCGATGTAATTGGGGGGTTTTAGGTATTTCCCAAATAGATAGAGTAAAATCATGGTCGGGACACTTGGACCGATTTTTGAAACAAATTTAATAATCTAAAGAACATTTCAATATCTCGACTCGTTTGGGAAATATAGGGTGTTTTTCGTTTTATGCCGTTTTCTTTAAAATCCCGTAACTTTTTTGTTTGTGAATATTTAAAATTTTGGTAAAAACATCTTTTGTGCCTTCTTTTATGTGCAATTTAGTGGCGTACTCGATTTTCTTCTAACTTAATTTGTTTCCGAGTTACACACCAAAGTTGCATTTTTTTTAATGGTAACCATAGTTGGCTATGACTCCATTAATTAGAGATTTCTTTTAGCTTTCTGAAAATATATAGTTTCATATATTTATCTCCGTAAATAAGAAAATTATAAACGATTTTTGGAAAAACACCTCTTGATCAAATCACTTATGTATAGTATAGTTTCATATATTCAAAAGGAAGTATATTACTATGCGTAGAACTTATTTTAAAACTAGATAAAAATGTCCTCATAGTATTTTATGCCATATTAAAAACTTATTGATTTAGAAAAAAATAACAACATTTTTATTTTATAACAGTTTTTTTCTTATTTTAGGTATTGTTTAAACTGATGTCCATTATGATGTAAACAAACTTCACATCGGCGCGAAATACACTCAATTGCCTTAATGAAATGAATAGATGTATGCCTTAAATCTTCAAATGCTGCCCTGGTTGAATTGACCAATTATTCGTATGTTTCGTGGCGAGTATGATATATTTTATTTTTTAGAAATCCCCACAAAAAGAAATCCAGTATTAAAAGATCTGGAGATCTTGCTGGCCACTGAATAGGTCTGTTATTGCCAATCCATTGATTGTTAAAGTTTCGGTTTAAGTAATCTCGGACTAAAACAGTATTATGACAAGGCGCACCATCTTGTTGAAAATAAACATTTACCCTCTGCGCTAATGGAATTTCGTCTAGCAGTTGTGGAAGACAAATGTTTAATATTTCCATATACCTCTCGCCGTTAAGGTTGCCGTTAAAAATGTAGTAAACAAATCTACCCCCCAAAATAAAGCATGATGCATTAAAACCAAATCTACCTTGATTTTGGCGTGCTAATGTTACAAAATTGTTATTTTTTGACCAATATCGATTGTTGTTGCGATTAAAAATTCCTGCACTCGTAATAAGACTCTCATCAGACCAAATGATATTGCGCCCAAAATTCCTATTTTGTCTAATCTGTTCTAAATACCAATTACAAAAAATAATTCAGCGTTCTAAGTCACCATCATTAAGGTGCTAAATTACTCTTTTTTTGTACGGAGTATAATTATATTTTTTTAAGATTTTTTGTACTCTTGATTTATATACGCCAACTCCTGTTTCTATTTGTCGGCAGGAGGTATTAGGATTTTCTTCAACTCTTGCTAAAACAGTTATTTCATCGTCTTATTGGTTCATTTTTGCATAATTTTTGATCCTAGGCTTCTCAAAAGATCCATAAGTTAATATATGTTCTTTTAATCTGGCGAATATATTCTTGTTGGGATGTCTTCGTTCAGGGAATCTTCAATAAAGTAGCTTTATTATTTTGCGTTTTTATAAATACTAGCATTATTAAAGTATTAAACGCACAACCTACCTATTAAAATATGCCTCTGCAGCTTGGTCTGCATTAAAATTATACTGATAGTATATGCCAATCATATCTAACTTTTCAAAATTTTCATACTTCGCATTATTGACAGCCATCACAAAAAAGTTATTAACTTGAATAATTAATTATTTAAGCAAAGTTTTGAAACAATAAATCTAATCACATTTACATTTCCACCATTTATTTATATGAAACAACTGCGTGAAATGTCAAATAACTAGCAACGAATGCGTGCAGTAAACAAAGGTTCATAAATGACTTGATCAAGAGGTATTTTTCAAAAAATCGTTTATAATTTTCTTATTTACCGAGATAAATATATGAAACTATATATTTTCAGAAAGCTAAAAGAAATCTCTAATTAATGGAGTCATAGCCAACTATGGTTACCATTTAAAAAATGCAACTTTGGTCTGTAACTCGAAACAAATTAAGTTAGAAAAAAATCGAGTACGCCACTAAATTGCACATAAAAAAAGGCACAAAAGATGTTTTTACCAAAATTTTAAATATTCACAAACAAAAAAGTTACGGGATTTTAAAGAAAACGGCATAAAACGAAAAACACCCTATATTTCCCAAACGAGTCGAGATATTGAAATGTTATTTAGATTATTAAATTTGTTTCAAAAATTGGTCCAAGGGTCCCGACCATGATTTTACTCTATCTATTTGAGAAATACCTAAAATCCCCCAATTACATCGAAAATAGGACACCCTGTACTTATAATGAAGTTGCAATAAAAGGGAAATTCATTCTTTTTATTTTCAATATGTTTAAAAATTAATTCTGGCTGAAAAAAAGTTAATTAGAATCTGACAAACCCGCGAATGAACCTGCTCGTACAAACATAGCTACATGTTATCAGACGAATTCATTTCATTTTAAACAATTTCCTTGTGTATGCATTTGTATTGAATTACCTTTTACCTGAACTCTTTTAAATTAAACTGTTACAAAGGTTATAATTATATTTCGTATTGTCTTTATATATTTTGCTAATTTCTGGAATTAGTTTCATTTGTTTTAATAAATAGTGCAGCAATTATTTTTTATTTGTTATTTCTATTTTTCATTAGTGGTGTGCTTGTACAAATTCATTTAGTAATTATAACGTGTAATTCCGTATTCCTGTGGAAATAAATTATTTTTATTATTATATAATCGTAATTTATATAGATAAGTATTGATTTTCCAGTAAGCAGGAAAATCACAATTATATTTTTAATACCTGTAATAAAGTAAACACGAGGTGCTTAAATTGTACAAATACGTCAAAATGTTTGATTAGTTAGCCGACTGAAATAAATCACAAGTATCGCAGAAAGCATATTCGGCAACATAGCAACAATGAAGCACCCAGCAGGTAAACCAAATCTAGTTTTTCAACTACCTGCTAAAGCAAACTATTTTGCGTAACCACCCGTTTATAATTTATTAGAGAAAATTCGATTAGGCAACCCAACATACGCCTATTACACAAAATCCTATACCGTTGCGCCTCTTCTCATTATATACTCCTTGCCCATACCAAAGATACGGAAATAAACAATATTATCCTCGCCAGGAATTCTTACCGCTACGTCATCATATACAATCATATGCTGTAATATGAAAAACATGAATCACAATTATGTTCGTAAATGATGATTAAAAGAAGTAAATGTAGGAAATGAGGAAACAATCAAAGGATAAACAAACTCAAATGAGAATTAAATTCATATGCATTTAAAACAAATATATTTCGCGTGTATAGGTTTACTCTTTCTACTACATTTGCTTATTCAATACCGTATGTCGATTTCGTCAAATGCACTACGAATGTTCACCATATATGCATAATATGCAAATTTTCACGAGTCACAGCAGTTGCGTCATAACTAACTTTGTTTCATTACCACCTTTAGAACCCGCCTATTGTGGACGAGAAGATGCAGATAGAACTGATTTAGGTTGGCAATTCTGTCCATTAATTTGAGGGTAAAGCAGCATTCATCCAAAAAACAAATAGGTATTGTGTAAAAAATTCATGATTACACATTTCCGTCACATTAAAACAAAATTTTGATCGACGCTCTTCGTCACCTTGAAGCAGTTCTTGTTATCTTTCGTATTTATAGGAATAGTGATTGTACACTGATGCGATTAATTCCTAGGGCGCCTCCCACCGTTCCGGTACTTTTTATTTGCATCTACGTGACGTAATACTTTCATGTCCATATCATTTGCTCTTTTTCTTACCGTTGCTTTGATAATTTTACTCTTGATGCGTTGGAAACGGGTCGATTGAGAAACTCCACCGAAAACATGTCAGATATCTCTTGATGACTATTTCCCCCATAAAACTATTTAATCATAGTGACTTTCTCCTCAACGGAATAGGCCATTATTATTTCTACTTTATTTACTTCACGTGATTTGTATTAAAGTGCGCTGGTGCTCATGCATTGCCAAGGAAAATGAAAGGAATAAAATGGATACTTCAAATTTAAAATCGTTGTGTTCACAGAATATAAATGAGCCAACGTACAAGTACTTAGCTAACAATTACATCAAAATCATTTATGTGTCGTAATTTGGTAATACTTTGCTACCCTAAACTGAAATTTGTTGCTCGTATTTTTTATAATATTATTCGGCTTAAACTTTATGAAAATCACGAAATGACGAAGCGTGCTAACATGTTGATTGGTATATTATAATTTGGTGCCCTTTTGTTACCCTAAAATAGAATATATTGCTCGTATTTTTCATAAAATTTTTGGACTAAAACACTATGGAAATCACGAAAACCTTATATCAAACCATGATATCAGGATGATTAATATACCATAATATGGTACTCCTTGTTACTTTGAAATGAAATTTGTTGCTCGTATTTTTCAAAACATTTTTGGGCTAAAATCTCATGGAAAGCGCATAAATCTTATAACAAAGCATGCTATTAGGATGATTATATATATATATATATATATATATATATATATATATATCATAATTTGGTGCTACTTGGTTACCCTAAACTAAAATTTGCGTTCATATTTCTCATAAAATGTTTGTCTATACGAAAAATCTAGATAGTGATAACACTGTTATCCTCATGTGAATTAAAAGATACCCTAAACATTACTGAAATGGCAGTTATGGTCCTCTTTTACCTGTTTCATACTAAAACATAAAATAACATCAGGGTTTATATCACCAAACATTCCTCTTAATTGTTGTAAAGTAAATGACAGTGACAGTCTCCAATAAACTAGCATTAAAATTCTCCGGCTGTTTGTAAAATGATTTCATAGTTCGCAGTTGAATTGCAGCTATATTCTTTGCAGACATTCATTATTTACTTTCCAAATCCAAATAAGAATCAACCGCTGGATAAGCACTCCTCAATGTTGTAGTGATGTTAACGATATTCAATTAAGAAAAAATGTTATTGTTTCCATTTCAACATCTGCTACCAACCACACCTTTAATAATTCGTCCACGTTATCATCTCTACCCAAATCTATAGTAATTCTACGATGAAAATTCAGCCAGACTAGTACAATGTGACACCACCAACCCTGTAAGTTCAACTACGAATAGTAATAGTCCAAACACACTGTCGAATTCTCAGCGACATCCGCAAAGCCTCGTATATCCTCGTCACGGCACCAATCTGTAATGTACCCAAGTCGGTCTAACGACTGCGCAGCTAGTATGCAAAAACAAAGTCAACACGGGAATTTACATAAACTAAATGATTGTCTAATTTTTAAACAGAAAGGAGGTAGGATAGTCCAAGTTATGTGAAAGAGTTGTTACGGGATATATGTGTTGTGAGTATCTAAGGAGGATAAAATAAAGTTAACTTCTGCTGTCTTTATTGCGGGTAAGGAACAGAACTACCAAAAAAAAACCTTTCTGCATATTACAACAAGAATAACAACATAAATAAAATACAAATATTAATTATAAATACTTAAATCAATGCGTATTTAGATTCTATTGTTATTAAAAGATATAAATTGTCATAACCCTACTCTCACGTTAATAAATCAATGTGGTAATATTGTAATATTTAATACAGGCCTGTACCGCGTAAATGGCGATCACCCTGCTACACAGTTAGGTAACTGTAGTGTAAGTAAAAACATCACAACATGTTAAAGGTCTGCATTTACAATTAATGAAGCAAAAGGTAACATATTTCATACCAGACACGCACACGGTATTCCAACGATAAACATACTTTAGTGTTACAGCGGTTATCTCCCCAAGGTGACCTTTATAACTCTTCTACCTAGGAGCCGGCTTATGCCTCGGTTACATTTACAGCTGAACATCCATCTTAAAATGTGCTACATTATAGGTGGAAATGCCAAAATAAAATAAATCAAAAATGAAATGATTTAAACGGTATCAATGTACAGAAGCGTACTAGCCATATCAATGGTGTATGGTCACTTACGATTTTGGTGTTACTTGCAACTTCATCAGTACTGTTATTAAAATTGTGAAGTAATAAGTGATTTGCACATAACTGTTAGAGTTAAGTACATAAAAGCAAGGGAAAGAAAGGTACAGAGGATGTGTACATTTGTAGAAATATCCTTTTGTTCAGTTTGTAGTGTATAGATAAACTAACAAATTTTATTCGTTATAACATTATTTATTTATTTGAAAACAATTATTTTTAAAGTTATTATCCCAACTTAATAAACTAAATTTGATTATCATAAGGCAAATGTGCTTTCTCTGTTGGGATCGAGCTAGTAGAGTTGTGGTAACACGACCTACTTAGAATTCGGGAGGTAACAGGTTCGATTCCCGTTACCGTCTACCCTATATGAGGGTTTTTCAGGGGTTTTCCTCATACACAAGTAGCGACATGGTCACTGCGTATATGCACACCACCTGCGGCTATTTAGGCTGTGGTAGTATTTTCCTCCTCAGAACTCTCACTCCGCTCCTTCCGATCCTATCCTGACCACACCCATCATTAATTCCACCATACGTATATACGTAATGTATGTAATCTGGCAATCCATGATTGCGGCTGAAGGAGCATGGAAAGCTCAAACAGCCCCTCGGGGAGGGAATGAAATACGTAACCTTTTCCTTTTTTCATTGTCTGATGGGTGTGTATAGCATTTTTGCAATTGATTTCATGTTTCCGCTATTGTCAAATACCGGGAATTAGGTGGTTTCACCAGAAGAAAAGAAATTTCTTTTCCATTTATTTTGCATCAATTATACTTTTTTTTATCTTCATAAATGACTGGTTTCAAATAAGATCATTTCCAAAAATCTTATACGTATATATTATGGCAAAAATGTCCGTTTTGAAGGGTTATTGTACGTCATTAACTTTGTCATAAACGTCCCGCTTAGGATTTGTAACCGTTAACATAAATGCAAAGAATTAATTGCATAATTCATCTGCACTGGCTACGTGCTTATGACACATACTTTATTTAAATAAAGGGATAAGTAGAATTTAACTAACATTCAATGCCGTTTCTTTAAAATACTTGTACTTGTGATGCGAGCATTCCTTTACAAAATTTTGTCTGTAAAGATTCAGATTTAACGTTTAATACATACATTTATAATGCATTTCGAGAATAAAACATGTTTCTGTTTCTTACCAAATAAATGTGAAAGTGTACTAAGATAATTAGAAATTGCAGCACGCCCTTCTGCAGTTTACATTAATTTATTAAAAGACATTTGTATGTGGGTTTAAAGATGAGAATTGTTACCAAAAATTATGAAATATGTCACATTATTGATAAAGAGGATAAAGGAAATATTATTTTGTTATCATTCCTAAAATCATTAATTTAAACATTTTATTAATAAAAACTAAATGGAAAATAAGCGAACAAAACTTTCATTTTACAGTTTAGCACCAAAGTATAATATATTAGTAACAATTTTATTTTGGGGTAATACAGTAGCGCCAAATTAGCACTAAATTATAATGTACCTATCCTATCCTGATACCATACTTTGCTATAAGGATTTCGTGATTTCCACCCAAAAATTATATCGAAAATACGAACAAATCTTATTTTAAGGTAACTAAGTATATAGGTTTATCTTTATTTGCTCATTTTTTATAATGTTGCAAACTATTCCAGTTTTACAATTTCTATTTACATTTTTACCTCACACTATCTATCTTCTCCCTTTTGTCCCATCTCCCATTATATGTTTTCTCCTTTTACAAGTTTTCTCCATACACTCCGCTGCCCTTCCTTTTTCCTCTAGTATTTCTTCTACACTCCTGTCATCCTCCCTTAGCTCCCTACACTCTTCTATCATATTCCTCATATTCTCCATCCCTACCCAGCATAATCTACAATTGCTTTTTTCCTATTTTCTCTTCATTACCTTTTGCAACGGGCGTAAACATGGATCTATTCCTTTTGCTTGTTTACACTCGCCACAAAAGTTAAATATTAAGGTTCTTTTACATATTTTTAATAATTTCAAATCTTTTAATCTAAATTCGTATGATGTTCGTGAGAACTCAAAATGTTTACCTTTTGATTTATTCTGAATAGTTCCAACTCCCAAAAATAAACATTCAGTAATTTAATTTTGAATAGCTTGCTATAAAGTTTTTGTCTGCATAAATAAAACTTAATATTTGCTTAACAAATTCCTTTCTTATCTGGTTGCGCCGGCTACCTTAATTATTAAAAGAAATGATTATTGTTATCAATTACCAAAAATATATTCAAACTGATTTTATTAAATGTAAATGTAACTGGTAACTTTCCTTTCCTTTCATTTAGCATTAAATCTTTTAATATTCGTAATGGTTAATAATAAAAATAAATCAAGTGATATGCTTATTTAATTTAACTAAACTGAAAAATGCACAAATGCTTTGTTTGCAAAAAAAACAACCCCTGTTTATTATTATGATATTTCGTATTTATTATAATTTAACATGCATATGTAAATTCTATGTCAACAGTGTTGATTGTTGAACAATTAATCAAAGAAAAATAAAATACATAAGCGTTTATTTTATTACACACAGTTATCAACCTTACTTGTTTTGGTAGATGTTGCAGAGTTGATAAGTCGTGGATACGCTTCTGACCTTGGGCTGCATTCCTTCGATTACCAAATATGTTCTTTAGAAGTTCGTCGCTGATTCTGCACAATTCCAATTCCCAGCAACCTACTGATATGGTTAATATTTTCTGGATATATTATTTTATAAGTTTTAATTATCACTTCAAATTGTCAATTTTTCAATACAATCTCCCCGCGATTACAAACGGCAGTGCTAACTTACTTAAAGTAACCATTAATCTTTTCTGGTTTTTGTCCTTATTTACTGATTTATCACACTGGATCGATTATCGTATTTTATATTTTTCGTTCAATATTTAAATACACTCATGGATGACCTCCAATATATGCACAACCAGGTTATTTTAAATTATTGCGTCAACTTTCTTTTTATCACCAATTTAACTATATTCTCACTATTATTCACTTTAACCTTTTATCTTTTAATAAGGATAGTATTCTTTTTACTTCCCTATTACAAAACTAACTTTTATTTTATTTTATTTTCTCAATTTAGAGGGCGGCGTGACTATATACTACCGTCAGTTATGCCTCTCTTTTGCCAACTTCCAATATCAACTCTCAAAAACCAACTAAACAACTACAAGCCATTCAGACCGCGTCTTCGCCTTCCTTTGCAAGTTTTTTATGCATTCGCAAATTGCCGCGAACTCTAAATGCTTTCTGATTAAGTAATATAGGTACATAACTTATTGAAGTAAATTCAAGATTCTCATATCAATATTAAATACATTTATAAAGTAAGCAACAATCATTTCTTTTTCTATAAAACACCATATAACTATAAAAAATCATACAACTATTTTCAGGCACCCGTTACACTCTCATGTGAACCTCACCATCATTTTTTCATCTCTTTTTTCGCTTCTCCTTCAGATATTCTGGGATCCCTTCTCCTTTAATCTTTCTATAAATTACATTATATTTTGTTTCTTTTATTTTTGTCCATCTTTCTTGCGTTTTCAGTCCCTGTCTCGTCTTATTATGTCCTCTCTTACCCTCACTACCTGTTTCCTTATCAAGTCCCAATACACATTTCCAATATTTTTCCTCTTTTTCCTCCTTTAACCCCCGCACTTCTGCCCCATATAACACCACACTTTTTATTAATTTATCAAGTAGTAGCTTCCTTTTCCCTAAGTTATTCCAAATAACCTTTCCCCCACACTTCACGCCTGTTCTCTTAATTGATTTCCTTCTATCGCTCTTTTCTTTATGTGTTCCCCATGCTGCTTCATCATATCCCAGGTATGTGAATTCCTTCACCTGCTGGCATCCCTCTTCACTCCAATTCCACTCCTCCTCCCTCTCCCTTTCTAAATACTAGTATTTTTGTTCTTTGTGTTTACTTCCTTTCTTTTCATGTATCTTTCCAACGTCTTCATCATCTCCTTCATTTCTTTTTCCTCCTTAGCCACCACATTGCCTGCGTACGCCAGTGACGACACCTTCAATATCACTACCACCAACCCTCCTATCTGCTGCACTCTTAATCTTCCTCCTGATCCCCCGTATATACCGAGAACAGGCTTGGGCTCAATGGGCATCCCTGTCTCAGATCCTTCGTTGTGACGAATTCCTCGCTCATTTCACCGTTCACTCCCATCCTATTCCTCGTTCTCTCCTAGATTTGCTCCATCCTTTCTATCAAT
>JARFJB010001211.1:357500-455000 GCA_036346205.1 Vesta saturnalis | reverse complement strand
TGTTCAAAATGTAAATCGTTCTTTTCAATACACATTTCACAGCGACGTACAATAGAACGTCTTAAGTTAATTAAATGATGCACCCTTATTTCATTGCATGCATCTCTGATGCGATTGTGAAGTTCTTCAAGTGTATTAACCGGAGTGGTATACACTTTTTCCTTCATGAATCCCCATACAAAAAAGTCAAGTGGCGTTAAATTGAGGGATCTAGGAGGCCACGCCACTGGACTTCCACGACCTATCCACCTCCCCGGGTAGTTATTGTTTAGCCAATTTCTTACATTTCTGCCATAATGGGCCGGACATCCATCAAGCTGAAACCAAGAATGTCCTCTTAAATTCAAAGGAATGTCTTCCCACATATTAACATGTTCTTCTTCTAAAAATTGTAGGAAATTTTCTGAATTTACACGTTGTGGCAAGAAATAAGGTCCAAACACGTGGTTGCCGTAAATTCCAATCCAGACATTTATACTAAATTCATGTTGAAAACTTCTTGGTCGAATGCCATGTGGGTTTTCATGCGCCCATATATGCAGATTGTGAAAGTTTACGATACCACGACGAGTAAAACAGGATTCATCAGTCCACAGTATGTTGGATAAGAAATCTCTATTATTTTGAATGGAGTTAAGAACCCACCTACAATAATTAAGTCTTCGTTCGGCGTCACCTGGACATAAACCATGAACAGGTTGAAAATGATATGGGCGTCTGTGATCCCGTTTTAAAACCCGGGAAACTTTACTTTGGGAAATACCAAGAGCAACAGCAGTACGTCGAGTACTTGTCGTGGGGTTCCTATTAAATTCACGCAATATACCCTCTCCAATTCTATCACGTCCACGGTTGTTCTGTCGGCCCCCATGTACATTTTTCAAACCCTGGTTAACAAATCGACGATGGATACTCACAAAAACGGAATGATGACGTTGTCGTCTATTTGGAAATCTTCTCCGATACTCCCTAGCTGCGTACCATGAATTCCCATTTGCGAACCCATAAATAAAATGAATGACGGCTTGTTCGCTATTTGTAAATCTAAACGGCATGTTACACTAATTAACAGCTGGCAAATCAAATGAAATAACTTTTTGAACTTAGAAACAATAATTAATAACAGTGAAATTATTCAAGATGAAGCAAGTGTTTGTAAAAAGTCAAACTGTCGTTTCAAAATATAAAATTTAATACTTACTTGTTTTCCAAGGAGTATCATATTTTGTTGCAATGAAATAAGGGTGCATCATTTAGTTAACTTAAGACGTTCTATTGTACGTCGCAGTGAAATGTGTAGTGAAAAGAACGGTTTACATTTTGAATAAAGTGTCTAATTTTATTATACTAGTGCTATTTTTATTTATTTATAAATTGTTATTGCTAAGAATTCTTATTAATTTCACAATAATAAATAAGGATTGTTAAAATTAGTGTACTAAACAGATTTCAATTTTATTTGAGGTAAACTTATTAATTTTAATATAACGCTGAATCATTTACTTTTCAGATATTGACACGTGAATTCGTACAAACATTTACACATTATCAAAAAAAAAAATACAGGACAAAAAAAATAATTAATGCAAAAGGGTTATGATAGAGAAATACACTCACATGTGTTGCTGCAAATTCCAAATAATGTTCATGTCGGGTTGGTCCACATTAAACGTTGGACGTAGACTTCCTTCCATAAATCGGTGATACTGCCTTGCCGTCCCAAATATACTGCTTAAAATTCCATTATTTCATCCAAATCAAATAACTGTTGGCTGTTCTTCATGTGGTAAATACGATGTACTTACAATGCTCAAATACTTATAGGCAAGCACTTTATTTTATTTGTTTTTAAAATGTTGTATTATTTATTTACTAATTTCTCGGATTTAATTTTGTATTTTAATTTTATGTAGATTTTTGTATTCACTTGCACCTTTATTTTAGATCCCGTTATGAAGTGTAAATTTATTTTATGATCTTAACCACTATCAACAAAATAAACATCGAATCCAAAATAATTGAAGAATTTTATTAACATACATGAAAATTGCAATCACCCGATGTTTACACACGAACTTGAAAAACGAAATAATTACAATTTTATCGACGATTGTGATCGGTAACCTTAATTTTAACTTTAGTTATAGGTTAAAACAATTGTTTCTGATATCTCAACTCTACGTCACTATGACGTGTTAGTCACAAAAATTCAAAAGGCAAGAGTGCAAGAGAGTTCAAAAATTGCAAGAGAGTGAGAAATAAGGAACAATTTCTTTTATACATTTCTCTTAGATGCAAATTTTCAATTTTTTTACTACATTACACACAAAAGATTCTAGCTTCTGATTGGTCTAAACAAAATTGTAAACTTAACTAAAACATAAATTATACTATATCTGCTTTAATACAATTCGGATTTGATTTTTAATTACAGATTTGGAATCAGGGCAAAATTCCGCATAAAAAGACATCTCACAAGCCCTATTTTGCTTCGATAAATTTCATTCTGACAATTTATAATCTAAATTTTCTAATATCAAAAAAATCTTACATCCTACAACTAAACTAATTACATATTCAAATTCCACATAAAAAACTGTATCAGACTACATTTATTTCAACCCATTTTATTTCATTTTTACAAAACTTCTGCTTTTTCATTTAAAAATTTAGGTAGTTAACCTAACTTTTCTAATTTTATGTTTATATTACATATTTATAGTTAAATTCCTTGTTGAAATGAGGGAAACTTACTATTAACTGTTTTTATAATTTATTTTAAATTTATCTTAGCCTATAAAAACTATAATTTTGTGAAATTTTTACAAATGATACTTAACTTAATATAATTTTACTTTTAATTTGTGTCTATAACACTTGAAATGTTCATAAAATGTGTTCTTAAATCTGTCTCTAACATCAATATTGTTCACTTGTACTCCATAGTTCTTAATTTTGTCATTTCACATTTTCACATTGTTTAACTATTTTGTCAATTTTTGTATAGAATTTGCAATTTTACATTAAATATCACACTGCACAATTGTTGTTCATGTACTTAATTATGTTTTTAAGTCACTATCACTTCTTATGCATGTTTTATATACGTTGTCTTTGAATTACAAAGATATTATGTTCGTACCATACCCTTCCTTTCATATTTCAAATAGTTTATGCATTGTACCTAATACTATACATTCTACATATTATAATTATCATACTCCATGTGATCAATATCTGATATGTGTTCAAAAAATTAAAATTCATTGAATAAAATGCGAAATTACATAAATATGTTACACGAAACTAATCGTACCCAATAATATTAATCATGTTGACCTTTCTCACACCTTTCTACTGGTATAGCTCGATGCTTTTATGAAAATAACAACCATGTGCAAACCCCACAAAGCCTGTTTTGTCACATCGAAACCATAATTTTGCACTCGTAACTATTTTCTCATTGAAAACGAACTGTATACTTCCACAAATTTACCTAACTTGCCTACTATAAAGTTTCAAACTCATATATATATATATATATATATATATATATATATATATATATATATATATATATAATATATTTCATATTATATTTTCAAATTATTACCTATCGCTTTAGTTTTAATCAGTTCAATAAGTTAACAACTATACGTCTTGAAACTGAATAAACAAACATTTTAATAGTAGGTAGGCCTACTGCGATTGTTCATATTAAAGTGGAGGTTAGGTCCAAAGGAAAAAAACTTGTACATTTAGTAAAGACCTATACAATGAACATATTTGGTTGAGCAGGTGTGACGTAATTAATGCCGTGTTTTGCTTCGCCTGTTTGTTGTACGGTGGAGAACCATTGTGGACGAAAACGGGAGTAACTGATTTAAATCATATCAACGAAAAATTAAAAAGCATCAATATTCCACCTCTACACTTGAAGAATGTTTTGAGTATGGCATTACTAGGCGCGAGAAATATTGCCTTTATGTTAGATTCGGAATACAGAAGATTCATCAAGCAACATAAATACATACGTTTTGCAAATAATTATAAACTCCATTGGTTTTTGTTGTGGTTTCGAGTGAGCACTAAGAAGTCGTGACGAATCAACAAATTCTTCTAACCCTAGTGTGTTTATAAATCTCAGTGCTAAATTAGACGAACCTATTCGAACGCATGTAATAAAAGCAACCGTATTTAAAGGAACTTTTAACACAATTCAAAATGAACTACTGCAATGTATGTTGTATGTATGTCACGATGAAATATCCTTGGAGATCGAAAAAACCACATAAATTTAGCTGTAATAGCTGATGAAACTGTAAATGTTTCTACTATTTTTCAGATGACTATAATATATCGTGATATTACAAACGGCAAACCCGATGAAAGGTTTTGTAGTTTTTTAAATCCAGTTGAACATGATGGCCAGTCGTTTGCAAGTAATGTAAAACATGAGTTAAATCGTCACAGCAAAAATAATCCGCATAGCTCAAATCTATGATGGACCTAACATTATGCGGATCATGTAATGGACTAATGGAGTGCAATCAATAATTAAAGAATATTATCCATATCAGTATATACATTGTTACGCCGCCTCTATTAATCGAAATGTACATGTATTTTTCGCAAGTTTGACTGGTTTTCCTTCCTTTTTTTCGGCTTCTTCTCATTTCTTGATGAAATTGTTGGAAGACGATTACCACGCTCTGGAATTTTCATGTCAAGATGTGTAAGTACCGTGTTTGAGTATAAAGGGGATTTGATAAGGTGTATGGAAGAAACCGAAACAACTGACAGAATTAAACAGGCAGCAACTTTTGAGCAAGCATCTGGACTTAAACGAAGCTTAACCAACAGGAAGTTGTTATTCTGGTTGAATTTATTTCACAGAATCATGCCCCACGTGAGTATATTTTATAGTCAGTTCAGAAACCAGAAACGGATCCCGTGTATATAAAAACATGCGTTGATAAGACAGTTAGCAACGTAAGAAATAGTATTAATTTTGTCGGAATCTAATATGGAGATACTAGAAGTAATAAGGAGAAAACGTAGTCGACTGGATGAAACAACAGTGACTGGATGAAACAACAGTAAAAAAAAGGGAAGTATGTAATGTAATTATTTCGCAAGTAAAGGAAAGGTTGAGTTTCACGGGACATTTAACAGCATAGGACTTATTTTTGGAAAGAAAATGTCAAGGAATACGAGTAAATTGGGATATGGACATGATCCCTTACAAAACCAATTTGTTAGATAGTAAGAAAAATGGGACGCAAACCACTTACGCACGAAACAGACCTACATAAGAGTAAATACATCTAAATGATATGCGTCAAAAAAAATGTTGCAAAGAATCGGTATTCAGCGTTTTTAAAACAACATCCACATTAGTAAGACAAGAGGAAAATTAATGTCTATGTAGAATTTCTCTATTATAATTGCCTCGGGAGAATTAGAATAAAAAACAAATAAAAATTACCATTCAGTTTACTTTAACCTATATGTTTTACAATGCCGGGTTCAGAACAACCACAAAAATTCTCACCATCTAAACAGTAATCAGAATTGACACACAGGTCAGCCAACCATACAGTCAAACAATTATTCTCAACATTCAATAAATTTAAATCGCAAAAAATGGATAACGTTTATAGGAGGATTATATCGAGAAATATGAAGGAGCAAATCCCGAGTACTAGGTAGATTTTGTGATTCTGCAAAGGATGTTCGGAAATATACTGTCAAAATCCCTGGTAGTATCGATAGAACAGAGAAATCACCAAAAAGACAGCGATGTTTACAAGAGAACGAGTTCTTAGTGAGATTACCATTAGTGATGAATCAGAAAGCTGTCTTTTGGATAGTATCAAGAATGATAGCGTAGTCCAAGTAAGGCCTGATCTGTGAAGTACAAAGAATATACAGGGTCGGGAAAATATATTCCTTGGCACGGAAGAGGAAGTCTAGTTGATTATGTTAAAATTGAAGTACCCTGTGTTGACGCCCAAGAGGGATTTTGTTTAATAATTGCGGTACTGAACAGGCTAAGTTTAGCCTAACGTGTTAAAGTAGTCAGGAGCACATAGGAGGAGAGATGGGGTGATATTTTTTTTGTTTGGTACAAGTTGAGATTTGTACTACATATTGATGATGTGAATGAGCGAACCGAATATTCCTAGCAAAGGTGACCCAAGTTGGTACCAAAGCAACTCAGAAGCACAATAGCCATTGTGATACCAATAATATAAAGAAAGAATAGAAACGATTCTTCTACGCTCAAAGTACTGTATATTAGAAGTTAAGGATGTCAATTACAATCCCAATCGCTGTTCTTTGAATACAATCAACGATATCGAGAGCGTATTGGGTAGCACGTAAAGTACTGCTTAGATATGTACAAAAACCCTATTTTACGGGCTGCTGGCAGAAGGTGGTCAACCCATGATAGACTTGAAGATATACAGTCATTCTCAATATAGTAATAGATCCTTGCTTGAATTCTACTTCAATCAAGCTAAGGAAGCCTTTGTTTTCAAGTTTAACCGTTCAACAGACAAAGTAAGAAGTTTGATGACTTTTTAGAGAAAGTTCACGTTCTTTTTGGTAAGTGTTAAACACAACCACGTTTTTATTTCCCCACTAGGTGATTCATTGAAGATCTTAGGACATAGACCTCGACGTTGTTAATCCTCCAGTTTGGAGCAAGATTTTGGATTAAGAGATATGATCCTGGAGTATACTGTGTTGTATGTCACCTGCATAGCTGTAAATGAGATTCTTGGTGGAAGGAAATTATACGTTTACGTACAGGAGGTATAAAGTGGGCGAATATTTTATGCCCTTTTGTAATATTTGCCATATGAAATAGAAAAATCATTTTTATTAATCATTGATACAATGACAATTTAAAGAGAATTAGGATATTTGTAAATTAACATATCTTTAACTTAGTGACCTAACTTAATTTAAGTTTAGATAGTGTTCACTTCTCATACCTATTATTTACTGACATCATTCAACGTTTGAATTTTTTTTTAAGTTTTATGATAGTGACTTTAGATTATTATGTTTAGTGCTAAAGTTACTAAATACTAAATCTTTCAACTAAACTAACGTATTTAATTTTCTGAATATACAGTAAAACTATTGTGATTTTTAGATTATTTTTTATTAATTTTGTGCTGGCAAATTTCTATGTCCCAAAATTATTTTAGTTTTACAGTATATATGTCGCAGGTAAATGATGAAATTGGGGATTTGATCAAATCCATAAGAGAAATGATCAAATCACGGAAAATAGAAAGGAAAATTAAAATATACAGTAACCTAGGTTACCGTAGATTTTAATTTTCCTTATTATTTCC
Organism: Vesta saturnalis; assembly: GCA_036346205.1. Taxonomy (NCBI): domain Eukaryota; kingdom Metazoa; phylum Arthropoda; class Insecta; order Coleoptera; family Lampyridae; genus Vesta; species Vesta saturnalis. The sequence continues at coordinate 447,627 of JARFJB010001211.1, read as the reverse complement.
ATACATTTTCCGAGATTTGATCATTTCTGTTAGTGATTTGATCAAATCCCCAATTGCATCATTTCTCTGCAACATATACATGCCTATTAACCTTATCCTTTGTAAAATGAAAGCTTACCAGAACAGGAATATTTTACCAAACGATATCATACAATGTTATATTTTGGCGTTGTAGATGTGCTCATTAACTGTGATACAGATACTTCGCTTGGATAGGTAATTTATGGTTCAAACATAATACAGTTGTGGGAGGTAACCATAGACCGGAAGCTTGTTAACATGTAAATCCTGCTAAGCCTGATCCAAAGTCTTAGATAAATCAAGGGTCACAGTGCAAGATTACTTGTGGAACTACCTTGTCGAAAGTTGTAGTACATATCAAACAATACATTTATGCTCTAGATACTTCAAGACGTTAGAATTAGTGGAATTTCTCCATCATCTCACAATAGAAGTAGTGACATGGTCTATTTATATAGTAAATATTTGGACCCCTTTTGGGTATTGATTGCATTTTAGCCAACTTTCCAATGGTATAGTAGAAAACCATTGTCTTACAAGGTTTGAAATAATTGTGTAAGGATAGTTTAGGAGAACACATTTTGAGAACAATGGTCAGTATTCTATAAGCACCAAGCTTTCTTGATGTTCTTTCTTTACCTTATATACGACATAGGCGTAAGAATACATACCGAACTCACGGAGAATGTTTCGGTTCGCGCAGATGACGCCACGCGGTCCGCAACAATCATGTATTTTAATAACTTCTAACTACATATACTGTAATGGAGACATTAGAAATTAGAATATCGCGCTGTTATATGAAGTTAAATGGTTATTGGTTATTTGTGTATAAATGTAATTAATATTAATATAAAAAGCTTGAGCTCGTTTCTACGAGTATTTGCATAGTAAATTGGAAAGCTTTTAAATATACGCGGCAATTTGCGGATGATTGTTTTTTAAAACGGGACAAGTAGAGACGCTGTCAAAATGAGGTGTATTTGTTAGTCAGTCGCCTCTGGTAAGCGATCAGAGTTGGTTGAAAAGCGATTGCTGCAGCTTGATTTATGCTGTAATTAGTATTGTGTAGTTATAACGAAAAGTCAGTATTGTGTAAAGAGAATATAAATATTTTCCGTATTAATGCGAGGAAAAGCTGAAATAATAAAAAGTGCAATTGTTATCGAGTTAGCGTTAATAAAAAGGATTGCACCATAATTTAAAATACGTATTAAAATAAATATAATAAGACAGTAATCGAGCCAAATTGGTAAATCAAAGTATAAAGGACAATAATTCGAATTTATTGATGTATAAAAAGGGAGCATTCGCGGTTTGTAAATAGCTTGCTTTTGTTGCGCAAGCTATTTGTAGTGCAACTGAACAATGAAATACACATAAATTGTGGAAAGAAAGTTAGATGCGTCCACTATAACAAAGAGATAAGGAGAACAAAGGAATCGGTTCCAAATTGGCGGGAAGGTGACATCATCGGAGGAGCAGTCGCAACCTAGTTGAGGCCTCTTCAGCGGTCCAATGAACGCAAGCATTATGTCACCAGTTCGAACAAAGTGATAACAAGTAAGAACCTTTTGATAGTATAAATAAACGAAAATTGGTGTTTTATTTATTTTTAAATTTATGTTTTATATACAAATGTTGAACGAAAATATATTTCGATAATCATTTGTAAAGGATTGTTTTTGCATGTTAATATTAAGAAAAGTACTAACATAGAATTGGAATCATTTTTATATAATGCTGTAAACAAAACAGTCGGCATATACAATTTGACTTAATTAAATATTATCACTTTTGATTCATTTTATTATTGACTGTTACAAATCTTAAAAGCTTATACAAACACTGTGTGTGTAAATACTGAAGAAAGCAAGCTCAATTAATTGTAAAGTACATATAATTAATAACCTCAGATTGAGGATAATTTTGATGAATGATAACAATAATCATTTAACCCATTGTTAAGCTAGCTGGAGCATCCCCGAAGGAAAAAGGAATTTGTTGTGTAATTATTAAAGTTCATTTACACGAACAGAAATGTGATAACAGTAAGAGTAAAGTTTAGTTAATGAATGTTATCTTTATAAATTAAAATCACTTAGTTGACGCTGAACCGTTCACATATTCATAAAAACAATATAAAATTTTTACTCAATGATTTTGGAAATTGTAAAAGATTAAAAAAGAACTTCAATAGCATTAGTAATCAGTTGTATGCAAGCAAGGTAATAATGGCAGGTAATACGCCCTTCACAAAACAATCCCCAACGTGCGAACCATTACAAAATACCCCCAACAGTAGGGCGAACGAGGAGAACCATTACAACACTGGCGGCGTGAATTATAGCATAAATATTTTTGGTATATTAAAGAAATTGTAATATTTAAAATACTTATCTTTTTTGGGTTTCTATATGGTACATTTGTATATTTAAGTTATACAATCTCAATGTTTCGATAACACTTACAGTTAACGAAAGTGTTATCGAAACGTTTAGAATGAATAACTGAAATAATATATACATTTACACCACATAAAAACCCAAAAAAGATAAGTATTTTGATATGTCGAATGATGGTGAAAGCTTACATTTTCATCGATTGTGATATTATAAATTGTATTTTATATTAACCGTTGTTGATCAATTATTACAACTTGGAAAATTACGCTTTATAACACAATCAATATTCCGGAATTATCGTTTCCCAACTTGATTGATTTCTAGTTATACCAATATAAAAGCCATATCCTTATCAAATTATGAATTAGTTTAAAATAAAAACTAGACTATTATGATCATAAGCTCTACCTTAGACCTATGCTGACAAGTGGTACGTAGCCAAACACAAGAAGTAGTATGAAAATGTAAACTTTCACCATTAACACTCATAATAAAATACTTATCTTTTTTGGGATTTTTTAATGGTGTACTTTAAATTATACAATCTAAACGTTTCGATAACACTTACAGTTATCTTCGTCAGTAGTAATGTTTGTTAAAAATTGTTAAAGATGTAGTCAACAATTTTGTCAAATTTGAAAAATTCAAACATAAACATAAGCCTGTTATTAATATAACAGTTTGAGAAACGTATAAGCCAACTATAAAATTGTAGTAAAGAATAACTAGGTAATTAAAATTAAATATTGTTAAACTGCCTCAAAGATGACAAACCAGAACACAATCTACGACGAAAGCTAACAATGAAATTTGCCAGCCAAAAAACACATTTAACAAAATTTAATCGAGTTATGATGTAAGTGTAAAGTTGTGAAAAACTTCAATTTTAAAATGATAGAAGCATTCACAAATCCAAACATTACATCAAATATTTGATGTAATGTTTGGATTTAGACTGGAATAGTGATATAACCTCATTAGGAATAATTTTAAAAGAACTCGATTTCAAGTGACGCCAAACCGTAAACAATAGAAAATTTTTATTAGAAAAGAATGATATCCAAGCTCTAACACAGAGAATAAAATATTACCAACAATCAAAATCAAATTATTTCATCATCATTATTTATTGTAGTCTTAAAACTAATTTTTATAAAGAAAAATTTTAAATCAACCCAATATCCATTTCTATATGACAATATTCATATTTTTTTTTTTTTATGTGAAAATTGAACACGAATCCCTAATATTTAGATGGACAAAGCAACTCTGAAGAGAACAGAAAGGGTGTCGAAGCAAGAAATGGAAGATGCCGTGAAGTATGCTCTGGCAAACAACAGTGTTATTCGGATTGCTGCTGCAAAATTTCAAATTACAAAATCAGCCCTTCATAGAACTCTAAAATTTGCTAAAGAAATGGATAATTATGAACACAAAGCTAACCTAGGCAACAAAAGAATTTTTACGTTACAACAAAAAGATACTTTATTCGAATAGTTACAAAATAATTGCTCCTATAATGTGCTATGGGTTGGGATCCATGAGGCTTCGTGTTATAACGTACAGGTATGCTAAGGAGTTGAACATTCATCCTCCGCATTGGAATAAAAATAATAGTCTGACTGGTTAAAAGGTTTCCAGGTGCGACATAAAAATGCATTAAGTTTACGTAAACCAGAAAAGACTAGTTTGAATAGAACGACTACCTTTTATCCCACCACAATTAATAATTTGGAACAAATGATGGAAAGGCATTACTTCAGTGCAGACCACATATATAATTATATTGCCACCTCTACCCTACTTACTGTGCCACTGAATCTTCTTACAACATTTAAAATGAGAAGAGTGCACATTTAATCTTCTCGGTGAGGACTATATTTAGCACCTTTAAGGTTTGTCTTCGAGTCTTTAACATTGTTTAATAATTGGTGTTCAATGAACACCATTCTTTCTTCATATTATACATTGTTACAAGAGTTTAAGTTTTTGTTTTATTAAAGTAGAATGAAACTGTTGAAAGACATGTATAACATGAAATCAAAAAAAAAATTTCAGTTTCTTTTTGCATTGTATGTAGAGCTTTATCATGTAAATCCGCTAGTACTTTTATGGTGTATATGTATGTATACGGGAATGTTGAGTGGAGACACTCTAGATTTTTGACTTATAAACTAAAAAAACAAGAAGCCCACAATCTTCTAGGTGTCCTATACTTGGAGAGGAGGTCTTTAAAGACTCCAACATAAAAAAACTACTGTTTATTTTAAAAGTTTTATTTTACAATGAAATATTGCTACTTTACCTATACATGAGCTAAAAAAGACAAATTGTCAGTGTCAACGAGATCACAGATTTTGGTTTATGTACATATTTACTGTATTTAAACTTATTAACAATAATGATTGATGTAATATCAAACATATACGTAAAATTTCTTAATAAATAACTTCATATACAGTGGCCTTCTTATCTCCCGAACCTGTTACAATATACTTGTCATCTGCAGATATATCGCAACTTAAAACACTTGAAGATTCTTTAGACTAAAATGATCCAAAAATTATTAAATTTTAATAATAAATGTAATGAACATACCTGGAATATACTCGCTCCATAAGGTGTTCTCCAAGCATTTAATAAATTGTCTTTACCCGTCGACACAAACCATTTACCACAGGCAGCAAATCTCAGACTGAGAACACAGCTTTCATGTAAATGTAACTGATATTTGTCTGGTTTAGCTGCATGTAATACTTCCACATTCGAATTTTCCATACCAACCGCAAGCCACTCTCCAGTAGGACAGAAACCCAAAGAAAAGATTTGAGAACTAAAGTCGTGCTGCTGCAACTGCCTGCCTTCTCTTAAGTCCCAACTTCGCACAGTGTTATCTAATCCACCTGTCCACAATTTGGTACCTTCTGCTGAAATATCAATGCAAGAAGCACCATCTGTATGACCTTGGAATTGTCGCACTAAAGTTTGATTATGTAAATCCCAAACAGCAATATTGCCATCTGAACAACAACTGAAGCACACTTTGGAATCGGGACTGATCGCCAACGCATAACAAGCAGGTGCACTTGACGTCAATTCTGCTTTAATTCGAGGCGTTGGACTTGCTAGATCCCATATTGAGAGATTACTTGCTTCACCTCCAACTATTAAAGTCCTTCCATCAGGTAATAATTTAACAGATCGAATATAGTTGTCCCTTTGCTATAATAATTAAAAGAATTAAGTAAATAATATGCACGTGTTAAAGTAAATCTTACCAAACAGTCTAACTGTGATACTGGACTTTTGGCGCCTGGTTGGCTAATGTCCCAAACTTTCACACATCCTTTTCCTCCAGTGTATACATATTTTGTAGGATTTGATATTGTTACCGCGCATACAACTTCTCCATGACTTAACGTATTGATTTGACGCGCGTGTCGTGGAATTCCCGGTCCGATTAATGCATCTGGTGGAAATGGTACTGGTTGCATTTGTCCATCGGCGCTTACATGAAATGAGTATGCACTAAAAAAAATCTGAATCAGGCAAATGCTGTGACAAAACTGGTTATTTAGAACGTAAATCACAATCGGTATTTACCATAAATGAAATTTTTATCAAAAATAGTTTAGAGAAACGTGCAATGAACTTACGGTTTTCCTCCAGGAATGCCTCCAAGTCCAGGTACAACAGGAGCTCTCATTTGCGAATGGGGATCATATCCAACCTGTAACGGTGGTCTTGGATAGTTATTTAAAGCTGGAGGAAGATTATTATGTAAAGGTCCGTAACCCCCTGCTGCAGCTGCTGCCGCAGCCGCCGCTGCTTGTAAATCATGAGGAGCTCCTGCAATTACAACATTAAGAAGATTCTCATTTTTATATAATGCAATTGTTTTACCGTTTGACATTGCTAAATATGGTGGGTATTGACCTAATGTTGGTGGTTTCACAACTGGTTTTAATCCACTACTACCTGCAGATGAACCAGGGGTAACACCTGACGTGGGAGTTAGCGATTTAGAGATAGGTGTACTGGGTTTGTCGTTATCTAACTTTTTTGTTGAAGGCGTGGATGCATTACTAGATGTTCCTGATCTTGGACTGTGAGGGCCTGGATGATCTTTTTTAGCTGATAATTTATCAATGCCATTTTCTCGAGGTGAAGTCGTTCCATTTGGAGGTGAGACTGGATCTTCTGAAGCATCGTCAACTACTAGGTCTTGATCACTTTTCTCGCCGTCGCTATGCTAAAAACATTACAGTAATTAATTATGGTATACAGGGTTGCAAAAATCTCACTACGTTGTATGGGTAACTTTGTTATTATAAGAGATACGAAGTTGGACAGAATTACATGAAAATTTAGAACCCGGCAAGAAAATTGACCATTGTTGCCAAGTTTCTGATTTATTTGAGAGAAACTGAAAATTGTTACAATTTTCAATCAACGTTGTCTCGTTAGTTATTAAAAAATAATAAAACTACAGTAAAATCTTAAAGAGGTTTTTAATAGATAATTTTAAGGTTAATTAGATGCCTTTTGAATTCCAACCCCAACTTCCTTTTTTTTTAATTGCAACTATAAGCGAAAGTTAGCTTATTAAATTCCTTATTTTTTTTCTGATTTCAACGATATAAAGTTTTGTATATCTAATTTTAATAATAATCCGTAAAACTTCAAAAATTAAAAAAAAATCATTTAATTAAATACATTGTTATGCCTACGATAAAACAGTTGAAAATCGTTAAAAATAAAACAAGAACGACGGGAAAAATTCTAATTTTAAAGTAATTCTACAATTGTTAATGTTTAATTTTAACACAATTCAAGATCAAACAAGTGACCGCCGTTACGTTGTTTGCAAAATTGACAACGTTTAATAATATTGTTTTGAACTTTTCGTAACGTGATTTTTCTTACAGAATTAATAACAATAGAAACCTTTTTTTTTAGATTATTTATATCAGTTGGTTTTTCTTTGTATATCTTGTCTTTTATTGTTCCCCATAAAAAGAAATCTAACGGAGTAAGATCCGGTGATCTCGGGGGCAAAAAAATTGTACATGTGTTGCATTATATTTGGAAATCTTTCATTCAAGTAATTCATAATGTGCTGGAGCTCCATCTTGCTGAAAATATTGCAGATTGCGCATTGTATTCAAAGGTACATTATCCAGCATTTCTTCCAAATTGGTAATTAAGAATCTTTCGTTGACTTCTGCGTTCAAATTTTCGTTGTAGAAATAAGGTCCCAAGATTTTTGTACCAAGATATTATTAAAATTAGATATACAAAACTTTATATTGTTGAAATCAGAAAAAAATAAGCTAAGGTTGTAACTCAAAAAGCAGTGATTAAAAAAAAATTTTTAGTAGTGCATCTAATTAATATTAAAATTATCTATTAAAAACCTCTTTAAGATTTTACTGTATTTTTAATAACTAACGAGCCAACGTTTTTTAACGATTTTCAGTTTTTCTCAAATAAATTGAAAACTTGGCAACAATGGTCAATTTTCTTACCGGGTTCTAAATCTTCATGTAATTCTGCCCAACTTTGCTAATTTAACCAACTTTAGATCTCTTATAATGACAAAGTTACCCATACAACATAGTGACATTTTTGCCACCCTGTATAAGTCTTATAGCTCAACTTTGTCATTTTATATTTCGCCAAAAACGGAAATTGTGCCACATTTTTAACTTAAATACAAAACAAATTTCCATTCTTATCTAAGTCTTTACATAGAATTGAATATAAACATAACGTTTCGTTTTTGATGTAATTGAAATAATGTAAACTGTCTTCTTTTACAAATCCAGTACTTGTGAAATAGATACTTACGTGGCCTAAGTCTTTTTCTTCTTTTTTTACTTTTTTGTGGTCAGGTTCAGGTGAAGTTCTAGATCTATACTTTTCTCTTTCCACGGGAGAAATGGAATTTCTCTATAACAAAAGAAAAGTAAAATTTAAGAAAAGAACAAAAATTTTCATATAAATACAGTGTTTTTCTTTTTCTTTTATAGTGCTAAAAAGTTTATTATGCCAGATAATGTCAAGAAAATAATGGTTTGATAATTTATTGTAACACTTGTGTGTATTATACAGGGAAACAAAAGACCTCCTCTTAATAGTGTCATTGAATTAACTGAGTCGTATACTAAAGTGCTACTTAGTCACTTTTCACAATAAATCAGCGAAAGTACCTTATAATTATTGCAGTTTACGACATCGCGTCTAAAAGGTTTCCATAAATAACAGCTGTTAGTTTCGCTTGTATATCGCGATAATACCAGGATTTTTACTGCACCAAAGGGGCGAAACCCTCGTTCTCCACGACAGATTTGTAACAGTTTTATTTTCTCAAGAGAATGAACACGACTGCACTATAAACAATGTCACTAGTCTTTTTTTTTTCGATTCGATAATATTCTCTACTTCTCAAAAATCATTTTTTTCTTGTAAATTGCTAATTGTAAATCCATTAAAACTAACAAATGAAAGGTAGGTTTCCCTACAAGTTGGCAAGAGTTTAGTGGTTTTGTGGTCCATAATAGAGCTAAGAGTAATTTAGTTGGACGTGCTTACCCCGTTACGAGAATTACATTACGAGAGAGAATCGCCGAGAATACAAAAGGCGTCTGATGATTTTAACGGAAGTCAGACACAAACAGGAAACTCTCTACTAAATATAATTTTCCAGTTCAAAATTGTATCAATGTAGCTTGACTTTTTATTCAGTTTTAAACTTTTTCACCCTTATCTATATTTGAATACACGTAATAAAAAGAGATGATACTAAATCTATAAAAAAGTTTCTTTCATATCATTTATTTTTTGATTTAATACGAACAAACTTGGTACACTCAATTACCTAAAAGGATAAACACTAATTAGAAAGAATGTCTAGAAGACAGTTTTTTTTTTATAATTACTCGCGAAAATTGTTCTTTAAAGCGGATAGTGGTTTATTCCATGTAACTTCTCATCAGCGTTCACAAGGAATTAAATAAACATCCGTTGAATATAAAATAATACCAAGATCACATTTCTAAATAAATCAAAAGTTTCTATTATAATTACGTTTTTTTAAATCCTTTAATAAAGATAAAGTTCACTGCAGTTTTATGAAAATATTTCTTAAAAATGATTGATTGTGAGTGACATAAGATGGCGGACGAAACCCGTGAAGTGCTTGTAAAAAGTGTGATAAAAAAAGTAGTAAAAGAACAAAATGCTGTGAAGTGCGACGGACGGATTATGTGAGAGTTGACATCACGCTAAGTTGTGTGAAATTGAAGCAAGCGAAATTCGAACATTTAAATGAAATTGTAACTGAAGTAATGTGGATTTGTGCGGATTGTAAGAGAGTATATAAAAACATGAAACAGATAATGCAATATTAAGGTTATATTAATTTAATCAATTAACCAAACAAACCCGTGTTACCTGCAGTCCTATTCAAACGCTTTACAGAACCTCAATTAGCGTGCCCAACCTATAAAAAATGATGTTCCCAAAATCATAATTAAGTCAAAAAAGAACAAACAAGTAAGAAAACCAAAGAGGAAGTCAAAAAAAAAAATTAATCCTGCAAAAGCCAAAGCAGATATCAGTCAGATGAGAGCTGTTTCAAAAGGAGGTATATTAATACAAACAGGAACAGAAGAAGACAGTCAGAGACTGAAGACACATATTCAATAAACTGTTGGGAATGAATACAAAGGGGAACTTACGGAAATGAAACCACCAAAATTAGTAATCATTGAATTAGAAGAAGACTACAGAGAAAAACTCAGATCTAGTTTATGAAATGGCAGCTCTAAACCACGAATTATTATTGAACATAGACAATAGAATTGACATAAAATACACATGAAAGTCGAAATATTCAAACAAGTATATTATCAAAATTGAAACGAGTGGCTCAACTTACCAGAAATTAGTATATAAGGAAGTAAATGTAGGTTGGAATTAATGCAAAATTAAAGAAGACATACATCATGAAGTGTTTTAAATGCTATGTTATGGCCACAAAACTAAAGAATGTACAAGAACACAAACATGCTCCTTCTGCGCAGGATCACACTTAGTGAATTAGTCCTACGCGTAGGAGCCTACATACATAAACTGTGCATTGCGTATGAAAAATATAATGAAACCACTAACTGCAGTCATCCTTCAGATAGATATAATTGTCCCATATCTGCGAAAAAAGTGAAATTATCTAAAGAACAAATAAATTATCACGCAAGTTAGGTTTATTATGGACACAACTACAACACAAATACTTTTAAAACAGACATTTACAGATATTCACAGAGACAAGGTTATAAAAAATGAAACAAAGTTAATTAACTTTCAAAGCTACACTGGTATTCATCATTGCCGTGATGCAAACAGAAGAGAAGGGATAGCAATATATGTCACATTAAGGTAACGCGGATCAACTTTGACAGTGGTATAACATTGACACAACTTCAAAATTTTATTACCAATTGGTTGACGCTCAAGTGGCCAAAAAATAAAATTGTCCCAACTTATAGGAAGTTGTCGCCATCTATATGTGCGATTTGAAAGCTCCGGCTACTTTCCTTAAAATTGTGGTTGGTATCCAAACTTAACACCTGTTGCTGTTGGCCTTATTTTTACAAGTAAAACTTTGGCAGTGGTGATTGTTTGGTGGTGTTATTTTAATAGAGAGGGTAAGTAAGTGCCTATAACAAGTGTGCTGTATGGTTTTTCATGAATGTTGGGTTTTTTGGGGGACCGTCCACGTTTTCTGTATGATTCATGCTAAGGTTATGTTTGACAGTGTCAATGTTAGCTCAGGGTTTAAGATTAACAGTGTCAATGTTAGTTCAAGATTTAATATTGATAGTGCTAATGTTACTTAAAAAATAAATTAACACGTAGCTATTTATTTTAGATGCCGTGTGCCAAGAAGCCTCGACGACCTGATGCTAGGAAATACAAATCATACGATGATAATGCAATGCAAAAAGCAGTTAAAGAAGTTGCAAATGGAGGAAGTTGTAAAAGTGTAGCCAAACAATATGGAATTAATAGAACGACCCTTATGAATCATGTCAAGGGATTGAAGTGTAAAAAAGTTGGTCATCCAACCGTTCTTACAAGTCAAGAAGAAGAGATTTTAGTACACACATTAGTTAAACTGGGAGAATGGGGTTATGGGTTTGACCGACTTCAGCTCCAGCAGTGCGTTCAGGATTATGTCAGAAGAATCGATAGACTAAATCCCTTTAAAAATGGAATGCCTGGCCCAGATTGGTGCCTAATGTTCGAAAGAAGATGGGGAAAAGAAATTAGTCGACGGGTGGCTCACAATTTACCCAGAAATAGAGCAGTCGCGGCATCCCAAGAAGTCATGGAAGACTTCAAAATTAGATGGTACCAAACTGCTCATTTTAGATGGGCATAACTCGCATATATCTTTAGAACTTGTAGAAATCGCTGCTGAAAATAATATCGAAATATTTTGTTTGCCGGCTCATACATCTCATATTGCTCAACCTTTAGATGTTGGAGTGTATAGGGCTGTAAAAGCCTCATGGAAGGGAATACTTCGGAATTACTATCACGAGACGGGTTACGAAAATGAAGATAAGCTGATCTTTCCATCTCTTATGAAAAAGGTAGGTGAATCTGGTTGCTTGGCAAGAAGCAATTCGGTGGGGGGTTTTGAAGGCTCTGGTATTTACCCCTTATGCAAAGAGAAAATGATGAAGAAAATTGAAATAGCAAAAATTGTTGAAGGAGAGTGGAGTCCAATCTTACATCAACTTCATCAGTCGAAAATTGTGCAAGTGTTCCATCAAGAACAGTCAGAAAAGACGCAAGTCGGGTAACAAGAAAATTTGCTGAAAGCTTAACAGATTTAGAAATGAGAGAAAGGATGCCAAAAAATGAAAATGAAAAAAAGACGAAAATGCAAAAGAAAGCGGAAAATAAGAAAACAAAAAACAAAGAAAAGGGAAAAAGAAAGATATCCGAAATATCAAGCTCATCAGAAAGTGATATTAGTTTACATTTGGAAAGTGAAGATGAAGGGGACGATGATTTTGTAGCCTCTGAAGAAGAAAATAATTTACAGAATGTGAATAATAACTACATTTCTGATAATGCTGATGTTCACGAATTTAACTCTCCAGAAGACACAGTTGATTTACACCGTAGTCTATTACAAGATGTAACGGATCAGCAGACAAAAAATGATAATAAAATCCAGAAAAGGTAAGATGTGGCCGTAGGAACTTGGGTATTAGCCAAGTACCAAACTAAAAAAGATACAGTACACTATGTAGGCAAAATATTAAGCATATGTGACAATAATGTTGAAGTTGAATTTTTACGAAAATAAAACCTGCATTTTGTGTATCCTGATGTTGAGGATAAATATTCCATTGTCTTAGCTGATGTTGAACAAGTATTGGATAACCCAATCATTCAAAGAGGAAGACATTTCTTCAAGATAGGCTTTAATATATCTGGTAGAATAATATATTAATAAGCAAGATTGTTTTTTATAACTTTATTTTTTGTGTTCATTTCATCCATTTGATGTATTCTTAGTTTTAACATGAAAGTAGCTCTAGTTTTAAGAAATAATTTTGATTTTCACAACCATCTGTCTTTTTTCATAGTAAGTATAAGTATTGTTGGTGTTAATATTGTACCAATAAACTCCAACTTTGCCATAGTATTGATTTTAAATGTGTGTGGCAATGTTGTATCTGTGACGGGACAATATCAACACTTGTCGATCTTTTATTCAGGTCAATGGATTTGAATTTCTAAAAATTCGTTATCGCAAAAACTTCTACTACTGTTAGGTGTTCCTTAACCTACCTAACCATTTTTGTAAAAATAAGTAACAATTTTCTGTGGAATAAAATGTAAAGAGGTGTCAATGTTTGCCACCTTTACCTTATAAAATAATGAAGAATAATTTTGAAGAAAAATACAATACATGTGAAGTGCGACTATTAAATACTTCTCCAAAAATGACAGTGTTAGTCCTATATAAACCACCAAATGACAGTAACATCGACTTCATAAGCTTCATGAACAATGTGTTAGAACACAACAACAACGGTGTCCCAAGCACAATACAGCTGATTGCAGAAACATGATTCAGATGAACGGTTACACCACACACAATAAAATCGAAACTGACCACTACACAAGAAACCAGAACAACACTTAAATTATTGACTATTATTGACCTTGCAGTCTAGAACCTTGTAAAGATTCAACTAGAAGAATCTCCCATATCAGACCACTGAGTAATACACATAAACCTGAAAAAGGTGAAGGTGGAATTGGCAGAAAGAACCTTTGTAACAAAACAAAAACCGAATTACCACGGATTCAATGAAGAAGTAAACAAAAATTTACCAGAAAATTTGAAAAATTCATTACAAAGGGCTGAAACAGTGGCAAAAACAAACACCAGAATCAGAATAAAATAACGATTGGGGGTATGCGCCAGAATATACATTACTGGATTTCGCGCAGCCCGCATGCGCATGCCTGTGCGTCTGCGTATTGTTGCATCACTATTTTGTATTGCTAGTTGTGTAACGAACGTTGTGCTCTGTGGTTGGAAGTGACAATGGGTCTCGCGGCAGAGGTTAATCAGGTGTTGCAGTCACCAAAGCGAAGTCTTCGACCAACATCCCTGAAATTAAACATCAGCAATACGCCACTTCGACGATTGTTTAAAGACCTAGGTGGGTTTCCTTATTGAATACAGGTTGGACAACGATTGACGGAGCAAGATAGGCATGTCAGGATTAAATATTCTGCACGATTTTTGACCTTTCCAGGACGAATCATTCCCCGTCGGACTGGGAACTCAGTCCCCTTACATTCCCCCGATCTGACACCACCTGATGCTTATGTATGGGGAATGTTAAAGGAAAAAAAATTCAGATGTCCAGATCAATCCAAAACTGTGCCTGCATTACGTCAGAAGATCGACTCGTTTTTCAGGGCTCTGAAGCAACCAACCTATGTTCCAGAATATGTTTCAAAATCTGCGTGATCGTTTTTTTTTTACATTATCATCCCGATAACTAAATAATACCAATAACAGTAAAATGAATCCCGAGGGTTACATTAGGAGACAAAGTTTCGAATCAATTAAAAGTCCAACACAATCATAAACCCGCAAAGAAAAATTATACATACAGTTATAATCCCTCTACAATAATATTGTCACCAACTACAGCAGATGAAGTTCGAACCATTATATTGAAACACACAACTCCTGGTCTGGATGGTATCAGCACAAATAACATGCAACAAGTCGCTGAAGAAATATCAGAACCAATAGCAAACTTGACGAGCGGGATATATTCCCCCGATCTAAAAATAGCTACCATTTATGCTATATTCAATACTGGAGATCCGTAAGATCTAAACAATTATAGACCGATCGCCTTGCTGTAAAAAGTCACCAAAAAAAATCCAAGAAGCACTGGATGCAGGAAACTACCCTGTCGCTGTATTTCTGGATCTACAAAAGGCATTTGGCACGATTAACAACAGTATCTTATTACAACACATAAACAGGATACGGATAAGAGGCGTAGCAAATAAACTAATAAAACCGTACTTGGAAAACAGGCAGATTGTGACTAGGGTAAACAACACTAATAGTGATTCAATTAAAATAAAGAAAGGCAAAGTTCAGTATTAGAGCCACCACTTTACTTGTTGTATATATAAAACATGACAAGTATGGATCCCACAGCAGAATATACTGTATACGTAGATGACGAGATAAAACGAAAATAGACATGGAAATAAAAATAAGAAACACAGTTTTACACAGGTACAACAAACAAAATATTTATGGCTCGTGTTAGACGAGAACCTGTCGCTCAAATAACATACTGAACAACTGAGAAAAAAATCATACCATATATTGGTGCTATGTGGACTGTGGAGATGTTCAACATTAAAAGAAAGACAGCCAACAAAGTATACTATGCTCACATACACAGCCATATCACTTACTTGTTGGCAATCTGGGGAAACTGTACTAAGCAACTCATGTCAAAGGTTGCAATACTTCTAATAAGTCATTAAAAATATTATTCAACAAACCAAGACTAATGCACACAACAGAACTATACGAAACAACAAACAAACACACCATATTCGAACTATTTTCCATTGAAAGACTGAAAACACATTATAGCATCGCAAGAAAACAACAGAAGGCAAACATAATTCTTCTTAGAAATGATCAGGTTCATAGTAACAACACCAGACAAAGAAAACACCTTTACATAGGGACAGAATCATAAAATTCAGAAAAAGTCAAGATAACACATAATACAGCATAACAACAAATAACCCACCAACATCAAGACATCGGTTACAACCAAATCATTAGCAAATAAACTGAAAGCCTATATCAAAGACTCAAGAAACTCTTAAAACGCAAATAATCAGTGGCAGTCAAGAGCCAGAATATTATGTATTATTTTTGTAAATATTGCAGATAATCTAGGATAAGTGATGACATGACATTCAAGTCAACCAACGTTAGTATACATGTTTTGTGCTACCAACCTTTGACCATGTCAAATACACTGACAGGCTCTCATACCAATCACTATCCTATTATAGTAGCAAAACTGTTTGAGCCTGTTTAATACGTATTAAATATCTTAAGAATTTTTACTCCTTATAATTTAAATTTATTGTAAATTTGAAAATATATCTATTATTAATTAATTAATTATTTAGGAGCAGGTAATAAGTATATGGAAATATGCAGATGTCTATCTAAACACCAATTTGTTGCTATTATGTAAATTAGGCCTGTGTAAGGTCTCTATTGTAATCCACTTCTTAATGGTAAACCGTTTTCTCTGATATGATGTAGTTTAACTAAAAGCGGTGGTACCTTGAAAACAAATCCATTATGTTATGTATGTATAAGGGTTGTAAATGTTTGTTTCGTTTTGCTTATTAAATTATAATGTAAAGGGAAAAAAGGACCAAAACCAGATACCCGTTGGGAAGATGCTATGTAGTTAGGTTGTGTATCTTATGGTAGCTTGAGCACGATCTATTGAGCATTCGAAGACCATTCACTTCATCGTTAAACTGAAAATCCCGATTGTAGATTATAACCTTCACAAACGGTTTGAGCTTTTACCTGATCTTAAAACAAAAGTCCCAAGAGTGAAGGGGCAGTAAACTAGAATTAATCGTTTTCGTACGGTAAATTGGGACATTCCCCGAAAATATCGGAGACAGCTGGGTGCAAGGCGATATCAAGATTAACAACAAACACATTTGGAACATGCTCTTGAGTATCCTAATGGCAATGTGACCTTAAGGGACACCGATTGGAACAGAAATTAGTAAAAAAAAATTCTATAATGGAAGGGCGTAGTAGAAAGAGAATTTATCTGGGTCTGATTGGAGTCGATATTTCGTAGAGCGGCACAACGATCTATCTAAACGTCTGTCACACAATATTAAGAGGTACTGAAATGAAGTGCCTGAAGCATGTATCAACGAATATTTCGACCATTTAGTGAAAAGCCTGGATGGAATTGAGCCCGACAATTTGTTAAACTATGACGAAACCAACTTAACAGATGATCCTGGCCAGTCTAAAGTAATTGCTGACACGAAACTTGCATCCAGAGTGGCTAGGATGTGAAAACAATTTCTTGTATAACAGATCAAAAAGCGGATGGTTCGATGGCGCCATTTTTGAAGGATGGTTTTTCAAGGTGCTAATTCCTTACTTCAGACATCGAGAGGGTAAAAGGCCACACACCTTTCTATAAAAATTATTGAAGAATGCGAGCATGCTTGTCAATTCAATGTATCATTGAAGATGTGGAGGAAAATTCTTCGAGACTGGAAAGAAAGACACCGCGGCGGCCTTCTAAGAACAGAGTTTTCGAGAATTTTGAAACAAGCTTACGACGAATTGGCGCCACAGAGTGAAAGTAGGTTTTGAAGGGTCTTCCAGGCTAGGGCAACAACCCACACATTGGTCAACTGGAAGAAGCTTTCGAAGAAATCATTAAAAAGTACGTTGTGTGCAGAAGGCGTCAGTGAGTAAGAAAACAAAGTTGAATGGCAAACCGTTTCATCGAGAAGTTTAACAAAACAGGATTCAAGTAGATCTGATAATGACTTTTTGAATGAAATTGTACACCGATCAAGTGATTAAGATCAGCCTGCAGCTGCCAGCAGTAGTTTCCAGATGAAGGAATTCAGAGAACTGGAAACAGAAACCGATGAAGAAAGTGATACAATAAAAGGACCAGAAAAGAATACGATTTGTTGTCCAAATAGCGGCTTTGAAAAATGCTGGTTACAGAATTAAATGTGTAAGACGTTACAAAGTTGTGATAAACATTGATCAAATTCGTAAATGTCTAGCGGTGCCAATCGCCAAAAGAGGTATTCATATTTTTCCTGTTAGTATTGAGCTGTCAACGTTGAACCTAGTTTGTATTTTTTATTATGAAGATTTTTTTTTATTTTATTACCAAATTTCTGTTTCATGTTTGGATAAAGAAATCATTTTTTATTTAGGGTTTTATCGTTCGTTTCTGTGATCATATTACATCTTGTCGAAATAAACACGTTTCCTGGTGGTTTTTACGTAGAGGATCATTTTTTTTTTCATTTTTTTTTTAATCTTAAGCAGGTGCTTGGTTTTTAATGCGTTATTACGTTGATCTCGTTTTACCCCATTCATGGCTAAATTGTGACAAACTTAAAATTAAAAAAAAATTGAAAGTTATTTCGGAACTAAAATTCTTCAGACATCGTGGGTGCATATACCGCCTATCGATATGCAACATTAGATTTAATGTTTAATATCTACATAAAGTCATTTACCTATGACAATCAATTACTTCTTTGTTACATTTTTAAAGTATATTTCAATTCTGTACCTGATAATGCGTAAATACCTTAAAAAAGTTCAATTTGTTCTATCGAAGTTGATACAAATGATTTTAAATTTTGACATAACGCATTTTAGGTACTCTTCTTTCTTTACACTGCTTTTATCTACTATTAACAGTGTTACTACTAACGTTATTTCTTATATGAGTATCTCGTGGCGAAGCGACTTTGCCTCGATCGGAATATAGTTATGTCATTATCGTATTATTATTTTGATAGACTTTTGCTTAAATTTGTATGACTTTGCGTTTGTCATTGTAATATCCGAATTAAGTGCACTTAATTTATTTGCAATGATAACCTCTAAGTTATTGAATCATTTAATATTTTTAATAATTACTTTAAAGTTTACAGACAGTTCATATAATTGGAATTGAATATTGATCACAACAGTTTGTTTCATAACTAAAGCGGTCTTCATTTCAAACATTCTAAGTAATTCAAAACAATATTTGTACAACAATATTGTACCCCACACACACACACACACACACACCGGATTTATATCCATATAGATACAAAAATATAACATTTTCTTATTTTATTATATTTCATAAAGAAAAATGAATGTTGATAAAATACAGATAAATGTTAATGTTAATTGCTTCCTTTACACTTAACTTTATTAAAACAGAGGAAAGCGTAGGCAAATTTAATTTCCGTAGAAAAAATTCTGTTCGTAATTTTTATCAGTGACAAACATCTGTTAATCTGTGTTTTTAAAGAGCTAATTCAATTATTCTGGCAATGATTAGTAAAAATCATTTTTCTATAGAACATGAATAGAGTAATATATAAGTGAGAGTTGCAAATTGATTATGTAAGTAAAGATAACATTATGTAAATGGTAATTATTAAAATTCAGTATATGAGTTGTTGCTAAATATTTCCAAGTTATATTGATATTATAATGTTGTAAGGTTATAACAAACGACATCAAATATTTTTATTGTACTATAACAGGGGTGTCGTCAACGTTTTTCTCAATTTGTATCTTCTGTAACAGTACATTAACAATGTTTCCTTACTTTACCCTTAAATATAAACTTATAAGTTTATATTCACAGTATTTACATAATAACATGATATTATGCGTCATAACTCGTATTTGAGAGCGTGTTAAAATCTATACAAATGTGCGACATAGAATTTAGTACTATGGCGCGTATAGTGCAGTATAATCAAGCAGTTTCATTTTTAACAGAAAGAAAAACATAGTAGGCTATTAACCTGGCAGGCTGGCACCTAATGGTTGCAAAATTTGATGAAAATCACATGATAACACAAACAAATTGACATGTAATGTCTGTTTATGCGTGAAAGGGCACTAAAGAAGTAAAATTTACAATAAACAAGAAATACATTTTTTAAATCACTTTAATCAAGTGAATGGTATGATTGCAGAAATATATCTAAACAGAAACACATTCTCAACAAACAGTGGAAATTTTGTAAAAATAAAAAAAAACACCACAAAAAACCCTCTAAAAAATAAAAAATCCCTTCATAGCTAAGAACACTCTCCATCAAGTCACCTTTCAAACAAAAAAAAAAACTAAATATAAATCGGTTCCTCCGTTTAAGAGCTATGATGCCACAAAAAGATACACAGATACACACGTTAACTTATAACACTCCTCTGTTTGCGCCGAGAGTTAACACCAGAACTACCACACAATTGTTATACCTAGAACCGCCGCTACCGGTCGAATTGACAGATACAAGAATAGGCTGTTTTAACATGCTTTTTATTCACAATTTTAATATAAACTTCAAATTAAAGGAAACTCACACTAAAAACTTACACTTTCACTTAAACTTCAAAAAAGTAAAGTAAATTAAAGTAAGTAAAGTAAAGTAAAAAAGCAGTTATCATTTAGTAACACACTTTTTGCAATAAGTCTGTACACTTTCCACATACATACTTGACATGTTTCGTACATATCCGGGGTTTTATTTTCGTACTTCTTACTTGATATGTTCGTCGTTTTCCTTTTTGACTAGTTCTGTTAGTTGTATGTAGCTCCTACTATTCTTCTTATCTTTTTTCCGCTTATTCCTTGTACAGCACGTATGGATTTATTGTTGCCAAGTTCAGTATATTGTAAAATACAGCTTTTACAGAATACCTGCGAGCCACTTGGTCTACAACATCAACCCCGTATTTTGTATCATTACAGTAGAGTACCGTCTCTGGTTTTTGCTTCGGACTGGGCTCAATACATACCGATGTATGGACAGTCCTGAGAAAATAAGAACACTTTTATTTGGTTTGCGTGATGTACTATAAGAATGCAATTTCGTATAGTTGACCATTGTCATTTATAAAGAAATCTGGAATTTCTCTTCGTATTCACTTCATTGTTCTTACAATTTTAGGTGAGATAGTTTGAGACTTGTAAAGGAATTGTCGGTAGTAACATTTCTGTGCTTTACGTATGATTCTAAAAGTCGCAGAACAACATTTTCCGATAATAGCTGATTGTTTGATCATGTTTCGTTTTTTCCCAAATAAGGAAAACCATTCACATGCTTGCACATGCTTTAGTATCAACAGCGAGCCAAAATTTGTTACCAAATTTGTCTGGCTTACTAGTCATATATTGCGCGAATCTAGCATTAGTTGGGAAAAGCTGTTTGTCCACTGCAATATTTTCTCCTGGCACATAGGAGATTTTGCATTTCTTCCATACCTCGGAAACAAGTGTAAATTTGTCGCGTTCCAGACGATTCTTTCGTGTAAACTTTATATAGAATCTAATAAAACGCATAATTTCTCTAAAACGTATAGCCTTCACTTCGTAATTGCCTTCTTCCTTCGATTTCTGTGAAATTGTTTAAAAAAAAGTTTTAACATGGAGTTATCTATAAACAACCTCCAAAAGATACTTATTTGCCTAACGTTCGTTATCTGGGTGGCATAAAAAATCGGACCAGGATTTTCTCAAAGAATGTTTCTATGGCAGGTTCGTCCTGCGGAAGGTTTACTAGCAGCAATCACTGTCCAAACCAGCTCATTCTTCGACTTGTACGACGTATCTAAATTTTTCGAGGACCCTCTTCTTACTTTTTCAGTTTTTGAAGTTGTCTGATTTCACTGCTGTTAGTAATCATCGCGGTCACTTCATTTTTGTTATTTTTAGGATTACTGTCACCATCTGAATCACTATCCTATAACTAATCTAAAATCAATATCATCTTCTTCGCAATCCGAAATATGTGGAGATTCGGATTCATTCTCAGATTGATAGGTCTGGTAGAATTTCGAAACCAGTCAACGCCTGCTGGCGAGTTAGTTCTTTGCCCGACCAATCCGTTACTTTATATATAGATGGGCTGAAACTACATATTGAAACCTGCAACTTGTTCGTCTGCACATGCATATCGTACGTAGAAAATAACTTTCAATTATCAACAGGCTTCTGTCTGTCAGAATTTGTTCGAGCGGCAGATCACCTTAAGATATCCTCATGGAAAATGAAAAAAACACACATTATGTTACGTAAAAATTCTATTGTTTTTCAAAATACCCTCCCTTAAGGTCTATACACTTTCGCATGCGGTAAAACCAATCTTCAATATTTGCCACTCTGAGCGAGGTACCTTCACAACAAGTACTTTAAAAGATTCAACGGCCTCTGCAGGTGATGAAAAACGCTTATTTATTTTTTATGGTTTTGAACAAAAACAAAAGTAATTGGAAGACATATCAGGCGAATATGGGCAATGTGATTAACTTATGTTTTGACTAGTCAAAACTTCTACAGTTTGTCGTACTGTGTGCGCACTTGCATTGTCATGATACACAATGATTTGTATTGTTTTTTCTAATTTACCAATCACCTGGGGGAGATAAATTGAAGTATACCGTTCAGCAGTAACTGTTCTTCGATCCTCCAATGTAACATGACCTGTTTTTGCGAAAAAACTAGTAATTATTTTATTTGAAACGCTTTGCGAGCGCACCACTGTTG
Organism: Vesta saturnalis; assembly: GCA_036346205.1. Lineage (NCBI taxonomy): Eukaryota > Metazoa > Arthropoda > Insecta > Coleoptera > Lampyridae > Vesta > Vesta saturnalis. The sequence goes on along the minus strand of JARFJB010001211.1, from coordinate 425,243 downwards.
GTTTAAATTAATTTTAGAACGCCCATTCAGATATTTGCTGTTTAGTTTCAGGTTCATATGAATATATCCATGTTTCGTCACCTGTTACAATGTAATACACAGAATTTGATCGGCCATGGTCGAATTTTTTAAGCATTTCCTTGCATCGCTTGACATGTGCTTTTTTTGTGAGGAATCCGGCAACTACAAAGCTTCCTGCCATTTAAATGTTTAAATAGTATATATTTGTTTCGCCGCAATGCCTAAGGGTGCCTGTATGCTGCATGTCGATCTAATATAGTCATTTTACGCACAGCATCAATATTCTTTGCGACAATAGAAGTACATGGTTGACCTCGCGAAAATCGTCCTCAAAAGTAGATCTACTTGCACGTTTGGATTCTCCAAACCATTTGATGGCGCTTCATCACCAAACAACAACTTTGGTTTTTCCACACATTGCTGTGGCGTTAAACCGTATCGAGTCATAAAAAATAATAAGGAGTACTTGATTTCGCGAAGTTTAGCAGTGATGCTCCTAATACATATGTAAAACATCCTAAAACAACGGCAAATAATATATATTGGTAACTAAGAATGTGTTTATATAAAAGCGGGTAAAAACTGCAATTTGAAAAGTTAAATCGGTCAAGATGACCGGAGCGGCGGTTCTAGTGTTAAATACTGTCAGTATATGAAAATGTCAAGACCGACTGGGGATTAAAATTCAACGCCTTAAAATGTTATAGAAAAGAACTTTACGCTAATTACGTTAAACACGTTCTCTTAAGTCAAAGGAAAAGCGTACACTCAAACAAGTGTTCTGCCCCAGATCTTCACGATCCCTGTATAAGCAAACTAATGAGACTTCATAAATTTGGTTGGATCCTTCCGAACCTCCACCTGAATGATAACAGCATAATGTCGGTACGTGGCGCTGCCAATTTTGATAAACTTTATCAATTTAAAACCAATTTTCAGTCATGTCTACAGCCTCGTGATGATATAGCCGCCGAAGAATCAATGATTAAATTCAACTCAAGCAGTACTTATCAAAAAAAAAAACATAAAAGAGTGTGTACGGTTTGGGTTTTACCGGACGAAACAAGTTATTGCTGGAATTTTGTTATTACACAGGGAAGACTGGGTATAAAACAGAAAAAAAGTTTGGGCGCCCGAGTTAAGAGAAGTTTAGCTCCCCCACTTACAAAGAAAAATCACAAAATATATATTGCCAATTTTTCTTCCGTAAAGCTAACTTTCAGATTCGAAACGTTACGCTTGTGGAATGCTGCGTCCAGAAAACATTTGCTCAATTTCAAAAGTGATAAAGATCTGAAAAGAGGGGAATATGAGTAGTACATAAGTGATAGTCTAATTACTATGACTACAATTACTACAATTGTTTTTCTTCTTGGGCACAGCAATAACAAATGCAATTGTATTATATAAACTACACCATAAACAAAATTCCATACTGACTCTCAAGGATTTTCGAAGAAAAGTTTCAGAAAGCCTAGTTGCCAAAACATTAGTACAAAAACAAGCCATATCTATGGAACTGTTATTAGTTTCCATTATTTCATGTTTTAATTTATTACTTCACTCTTGGCAAAGGGGACATAGAAGCCCCCGAAACGTAGAATTTCATATTTTCTTAATAAAACAAGTTAAATCCCAAAAAAACAGTTTTTTAAATTTATATATATATATATATATATATATATATATATATATATATATATATATATATAGAATCGTAAAAACACCGCTAGAGGATGTAACTGAAAATTAAAAAATAAATATTTTATAAATTTCGCCTAATTAAGAGGCATTGAAAATACGATCATTATATTATTCTAAAAATTCTGCGTATATTTAATTTTACAAATTTTAGTCCATCTTTCTAAATAAGAGGAGGGGGAGAGTGGGAACCTTATTGAAAACAGCTCTTTTCCACTAATGTAAGAGTAATAATTTGGACAAAACCTAGTAAGTAATATGCACGCTAGAGGGCGGTATTTATTTATTTTTGTAATCAAGTTTTCTTTGAAAAATATTACATAGGGGTTTGAAATTATTTTTTCCAACATTATGTTTTTCTCGTTTTCCATAATTTACTTTAAGTTGGTAGTGAAATAGATACATAGCGCTTGGAATTGTTGATTTTTTAAGGATGCGGCTGATCACATCAAAAGTTGAACTCAATCAATTCATTTTTAGCAATTTGAAAATATTAAAATGTGAACTATTAATTAAGAATAATTTATTCATATAGAATATGACAATGTGACAACTGTATTTTATATTCTTTTTTTCTCAACAACCAAAGTACTTGATAAGTTAATTCATTTTTTGGTCGACGTTATATACAGGGTGCTCCAGTTTTTTGTAGCAGGACTTTAATAGTCGATAGAGCTTTCAAAATTAAGACAAAAAGTTTATATAAATATAGGTTGCCAAACGCTTAGTTTTGGAGATATAGGGTTTCAAAGTTTTAATTTTTTTTTCAGTCCTTTCAATTTATCTTCAAAGCTTTTTATAATAATAAATCCAAATTTAGTACAAATATTACACTCCTTAAACTCAATATTAAGAGTAGTTTAACGTTTATCTATATCTGCAGGGTAGTACATTTTGTGGGGTGGTACACCCTTTATCCCCCCCGAACTTATTCATGGGACGCCTCTAACTCTTAAAAACTAAAAATTTAGATTGCCCATTTGATTTAGGAACTTTTTTGTCTTCTGCTTTTTTTCGAAAAATGCATAGTTTTTGAGATAAATTAGCTGTAATCCATGAAAAGCTTCCAAATGGGAAGTAAAGAACGTCTGATGCTTCCGCAAAAAATAGTGTGCCATGAAAAGAACAATAAAAAAAAAGAATCAAATTATGTCAAATCTCACGTTTTATTTTAAATACGACTTGTGCACAAGAAAGAATGTAATTTTTTTACATATTTTATTGTGTTAATTTTTATTGCAAAAGTGATCTTCTAAAATGCCATTTTTGTGTTCTAATCAAGAAATAGCGGATATCCATTTAATTTATGGCTGTGTAAATGGAAGTTCAGCAGCAGCAGCCCCTGAATATAGGCGAAGGTATCCTTTTAGAAGAGCTCCGCATCCTTCTGTATTTGTAAGACTTCACTAACAAATTATAAGTAAGGGGTTAAATAATGTGTATGGTCGTCAAAATAATAATCATAGGCAGCAAAGAAATATTGCACGACGAATTTTGCGTGAATTCGGCAGAGATCCCACAACTACCATTAGAAGAGTATCCGTAGCTTTAGATGGAGTCTCAAATACTACTATACTCCGAACATTAAGACGGGATCACCGATATCCTTACCATCTACAACCTGTTCAAGGACTACAACCAGGGGATGCAGAACGTAGAGCTGCGTATTGTCGATGGATTCTTGCTGAAAATAATAACAATCCAGGTTTTTTAAATAATGTTTTATGGACGGATGAATCCCGTTTCACTCGCCGTGGTGTGGTAAATTTTCACAACCAGCACGTTTAGGCACATGAAAATCCACATGTAGTTCGCCCGAGACATTTCCCACAAGAATTTAGTGTGAACGTCTGGATAGGTATTTAAAATAATCACCTTTTTGGGCCCTACTTTTTACCACCTCGAATGAATGCTGCGGCTTTTTTGGAATTCTTAGAGAATGAACATGGGAATATGTGCGAACATATTCCCTTAAATTTACGAAGAACGACTTGGTTCCAGCTTGATGGTTGTCCAGCTCATTATAGCAGAATCGTTAGAAACTGGCTGGACAACCATTATCCAGGAAGGTGGATCGGTCGTGCAGGCCCAGTTCCCTGGCCGCCAAGGTTTCCAGATCTAAATCCCTTAGATTTTTTTGTATTGGGGTATTTAAAAGAAAGGGTGTATGCAACTCCTGTGACAACAAGAGATGAACTCAGTAATGAAATAAGACAATCTTTAGTTAATATTCCACGTCGGTGTGAATTATGTATTCAACAAAATGGTTCACATTTTGAACAGTTTTTTTAAATTTATTTATTATTACGATAGCGTTTTTGTTTTGTTGTTATAGGAGAAGTTTATTTGTTTAATTTATTTATTTCGTTCGTTTCGTTCTTGTTAAAATCTTAAATAGAAATTCTTTCCAATTTTTTCCAAAAAATACGTATTTATTTTGTTGTTTTACTTTTATTTTCCTTTATTTAATTCAACTGAAAAGTTAGGAAAAAATCAGTGGAGTACTACTTTTTATTAAGAGAGAAAAAAAACGAGAGAATTGACATAATTTGATTCTTTTTTTTTTGTTGTTCTTTTCATGGCACACTATTTTTTGTGGGAGCATCAGACGTTCTTTACTTACCATTTGGAAGCTGTTCATGGATTACAGCTAATTTATCTCAAAAACTATGCATTTTTCGAAAAAAAAGCAAAAAAGTTCCTAAATCAAATGGGCAATCTAAATTTTTGGTTTTTAAGAGTTAGAGGCGTCGCATGAAAAAGTTCGTGGGGGATAAAGGGTGTACCACCCCAGAAAATGTACTACCCTGTAAATATTGATAAACGTCAAACTACTCTTAATATTGAGTTTAAGAAGTGTAATATCTGTACTAAATTTGCATTTATTATTTTAAATAGTTTTGAAGATAAATTAAAAGAACTGGAAAAAAATTAAAACTTGAAACCCGGTATCTCCAAAACTAAACGTTTGGCAACCTATGTTTATATGAACTTTTTGTCGTAATTTTGAAAGCTTTATCGACTATTAACTACAAAAAACTGGAACACCCTGTATGTATATATATATATATATATATATATATATATATATATATATATATATATATATATATAAGTATATAAAATATAAATTTGCATTCGAACTGCAATATTGAAAAGAATGAACCATCATTTGTCACTTTTCGAGTGTTTTTTCGTACCGCACCGCTCATTTTTAAATCGAAATATCCGTATCTCAAAGAGTTAAAAGAATTGCAGAAAAAATACTGCTTACCTCAAAGGAATTATGGTTTTCCCAGATTTTTAAACTACAATCTAGAGCTGAAATGAATTACGTATTTACATTATAAGCATACCTCTCTTCCATGCAAATTCAGAACATATACATATTAAATCCACTTTCATGTCTAACCCAACTCTAAACAAAATAATTTTATGGTAACCAGCTGCTGTATCCGGAGAATTTGCGGTATTTCGGTAATTGCGCCTTCATTTGCATGTTCCTTCTCGCATTATGATTTCTGGTGGCACGGCAGGCAAGGATGTTTACGAATTGCTTTATTAACAATTCCTATTGCAGGGGTGGATTTACTCTAGCTCAATCGCGATATCGTGTCTTGCTTCACTTCAAACCACGGCCTAACCACCCAGCTTCATGAGTTTACAGCAAAACCGCAGCTAGTGTTGTGTATTGTGTGCTGCGGTTTAAGGGTGAATTTGCTTCTCTTTCTCTATGCATAACATCGGCCTTATAAATAGAACTTTACATAAATATAAAACCAAGCCACCGCGATTTATTTCACACTTCAAAGTTTAAATGGAAATTTTCTAAAAATATTTGACAGATGTAGAAATTCACACGTTTCCACTATAAATTTTGTGAAAGATAAATACAAAAATTCGAACTAAATTTTCGATTGTCAAAAAGTGCACATTATTCAATTAAGTCTAACATTCAAACAGTGTCTACAATTTAGTCACATCCGTTCGTGTCACTCGACGTACATAACCCTAGGGTGAAAAGGCAGGGGCTGTTTCCCTAATAAGGGGTGACAAATCACAGCTACGCTACTAGTAAGATCACAAGGGAGAGCTTCTTCAAGATTAGATACCACGATCGTACAAAACAACTGCTTCACGTTGCTACTGAAAATGGGGTAGTTTTTTATCAATTCTGTTTTTCACATATAAAAAGAAACGTTTTTAAATTAATAAAAAGCTAATAAAATTCTTTATTGTGTTGTTTTTATTTATACACCTTAACCCCTATTAACATTTTTTATAAAAATGACAGATCTATAGAATAGGGTTAGTTATACAGGCGAGTTGACGCCGTCACATGTTCTATTATGCTATTACGGTATTAACTATATGCCAGAGATGTTTTACCATCCTCCATTTACCCTCTACATCTGTTAAGGACCCGCTTGTTACAGTAACGCTTTAGTTATTACCCTCAGTTATAGCCCCTCATAATAGGACTAACGTTAGCCCCCTTATGAGTTGTTCAATTTTGGGGTTGCACCCTAACTATAACAGCAAGAAATATTATAAAATTTAACTGTCTTCACGGATAGTGGGCATAATGATGTCATTTCAATTTAATTAATCCAAACTTTTGATCATTTTCATTATTAGCTTTAAATTTTAACGATTTATTGTTTAGAAAGCTGTAGTAATAAAAAAAATAATGATAAATATACTTACATGACGTTCCTCGGCGGAATTAATCCCTGCAGTATTCAAGAAAGGAACATGAAAAAAAATTATATTAGTTTAAAAACCGCAATAATAAATGTAATATTACAATCAAAAATTTGAATTTATAATTGAAAACACTGCTCAATATGGCGTGAATTGTTGCACTTGTGTAAAGCAAACATTTTACCGCGTGTTTGCATTAAGTAGACAATGTATACTGTATTTTTCGTACATGCGTCAAATCCATAAATCCTGCTAAACTACATTCGAAGAAATGTTTGATAAATAACTCACTAAAATATCCTATACATTATCAAATTATTAATATTTCAACGGTGCCATGGCATGAAGTAATTTTCAAGTAGAATTTAGAATTTAGACAATTATTCGGGTTATGACGAAAAACACTTTTACAGCCTTAATTATTTAACATGACTGCAACACGAAATTATTTAAATGCCACCCACATAAAGTTGTTATAATCAATTAAAGTCAACTAGCTAAATTAAGTGAATGAAACAATTCGGTTGCTCCTTAATTCCCAATATAGCATAGAATTAGACTAACTCACGACTTTTCAATTACTTTAATTCTAAATTTGAAAGAATTATACTTCCTTATTCATTTTTAAGGTACATATTTTAAAAATTTGTTTTTGAATTCTCACTTATATTCCAATTAAGTTAAGTTAAGTGCTTCAAAATAATAACATCTAAATTAAACCTTCATCCATTTTTTTTTTGGTTTCAATACAACTAAGCTAATAAAAGAGAATAATATATAGACTAAAAAAAAATTGATACCATCTGTAACATCATTATAAACTACCAATTTGATTCTTTGATTACCGACAATAAAGTATCCTACCCAATAGCACTCTAATGACCTCTAGCCACATACTTGCTTGTTTTTTAAGATACGCGTAGCAAACATTGTTACTAAAGTGCAGCGTTATTAGTAAAAACTTCAAGAATAGAATAGAATGCAAATAGTGAAATTTTATCTACATTAAATACTAGTTATTATTTGGGTTATGCCTCTTCTGTATTACCATCAAATCCTGTAGGGGAAATCAATTCACCCTCAGATCTGTCAAGCTGCCAGAACAATACAAGTTTAATCTGTGGACACTTTACACATTGTGTAGATTACAAAAAATAAAGATCACCTTGAGATCGGATTTAGTTAAGCTTTGAATTAAGAAAATATTCCTCCACAATTTTTATGGTAAAAAAAATCGAAGGGTGCCATACATGAATTTATATACAAGCGCCTTAAATGTGCCTATAGTAGGTACCTACTGCGTTACACATATTTTATTTATATGAAATGGGGTTAAAAAAAATAGTGTATTGAAAAACAGGTGTTACAATGAACGTGGTTTTGTCAGTCGTCCTAAAAAGTACTCCATTTACAATGGGGCATTATGGCACGCGTATTTCATACTATTTTTCTGAACTTAATTTTAATTTTTTAATTTAATTTGAAATACTAGTAAATTTGATTTTATTGGTTAACAGCATTGCAAATATTCTTATAATACTAAACCATAATCTAAAGTGTGCATTAGGATAGCAGGTATTGCCAACTACAGCGCATCCAGTGGCGTATTTACAATTTGACTTTGGGGGACTTGGCGATTTCGGTACTCGCTAGTGATGTAAAACGATAACAAAAGAGGACGGCAAGAAATGTGGTAAATACGAGTTGCACAAACAAATAAATCAACCAAGTTTTTTATTAGTTGAATATCTTAATAACTTATTGGTATGAGCACAAACGTAAAACATATTAGTGTAAAAGAACAATTCTCTAAATAATACATTCTAATCTTCCAGGTTTAGCTGCCAATTCATCGATTACCTCATCTGAAGATATGTCCATATTTACATGTATAGATAATATGGCGAGTCCACCGAGTCGTCCCTTTAAACAAAAGTCTGTTAACTAACTTAACCAATTTGGTTCAAAACTCACAAAAAAAAATAGATATAGCCTTCCTGGGATAGGTTTTTATTCTCTTTAACACGTTCGCTACCAAGTATTATGGAAAAATCACAATTATATATATATATATATATATATATATATATATATATATATATATATACATATACAGGGTATGTCATAACTAACTACCGATGTACTGAATATACTACTTACATTATGATAATAGACATGGGTAGCAACTATCCTTTTTTGATATTATTTTTGTTTTACATTTTGCAACAGCACTTTTCAAACCTAGTTTACATAACTTTTTTCTTATAGCTACGATTTTTCACACTTTGATTTATGTTGTATTTGAATATTGATTTGAATATTTTAATTTTATTTCAGATTGTCTGAAATATGTCAGGACGTAAAGGCTTAACTCAAAAACAGCTTCAAGAAGAAGCTGATCGAATTATGACTGAAGACAACAATGCAGTTATGTCTGACGAAATACCGCAACCTTTCTCGGATACAGAAAGTAGTTATGAACCTTCATTACAAAGTAGTTCAAGTGATGAAGACCTCAGCTCGTCTGATGACACTGGAGATACTGCTCAGGAAGATGTTGATGAGGAAGTTGAGAGAAATGCTGATGGTGAAACGGACTGAAAACGACGACGAGTGGGTAGATATCGACAGTGAACCCACAATATTTGAATTTACAGAGCAAGCTGATATAAAAATTAATATCCTAGTAAGTACTGCACACGAAATATTTGAATTAATATTTGACCAATCACTGAAGGAAAAAATATGCGAGTGGATAAATCTCCGTGCCGAAACATTGAGGGCTAATTTAACAAGGTATTCCACAATGAAACATTGGACACCAGTCAATACTAATGAGCTCTGTAAATTTTTTGGATTATGCGTACTAATGGGTAATATCAGTATGCCCAGCACTAAGAATTATTGGAGTACAAATATTTTATACTTTCATCCACTTTTTTGAAATACAATGTCCAGAAATCGCTTCGAATCTATCCTTAGATGTCTGTGTTTTTACAAAGAAGCTCATGACAGAACTTCACGTTTACATAAAATTTCACAGGTGTTGGATCATATCACCCAAAATATACAGAGTATTTTTTATCCCGGTGCTAATCTCTCACTGGATGAAGCATTATTACTTTGGCGTGGGAGACTTCTGTTTCGTCAGTATATTCCGAACAAAAGTGCCAAATACGGAATTAAAATGTACGAACTCTGCACTCCAGATGGCTTTGTGCTAGAAATTCTAATTTATTCTGGCAAAGGAACAGTTTCCCAAGGGACTAGTCACGCTCAATCGGTAGTAACAAAACTGACAGGACGTTATCTAGGCAAAGGACATACATTATTCCTTGATAACTATTACAACAGTGTAAGTTTGGCTGAATATTTATATGCACAAAAAACTGTTGGAACTTTACGGAAAGATCGCAAGGGGAATCCCAAACCAGTTATAACTGCTAAATTAAGAAAACGAGAAAGTGTGTTTCGAAAAAAGAACAATGTACTCGTGTTAAAGTGGAAGGATAAACGTGACGTGCTAGTAATTTCGACAAAACATAATGCTGCTTTTGGTAAAGATACTAATAAGAGAGGTGTTGAAATAGAGAAACCAAATATCATTTTAGACTATAACAGAAATATGTCGGGCATAGATCGAAGTGACCAAATGGTGTCGTACTACACGACGCCCCGGAAAACAGTACGTTGGTACCTAAAAGTGTTTTTCCACTTACTGGATGTGTGCATTTGGAACAGCACGTACTTATATAACAACTTGCAAAGGTAAACATTAACTTATTTACAGTTTCGAGAGTTACTCATAATGCAATATTTACAAGTAGACACCAACACACGTGCTCCATTAGTCAGAAAACCGACATACGTGCAAAAGCCACATTATCCAAAGAAGGTGGAGAACAGGAAAAGATGTAGTGTTTGCTCTTCAAAAAAGAAGAGAACTCAAACGTTCTTTGTTTGTGAAGACTGTAAAGATAAATACGGTGAAAGTGTTGGACTTTGTGTAGACCCTTGCTTCCGGGAATATCACGAATCAAACAACTAATTTCTTTCATGTTGGTTTTGTATCAGTAAAAATAAAAACTAACAAAAAATTCAGTCGAAGTTATTATTTTTGGAGTGGCTCATAAGTGAGACACATGGTCTATCAAAGAAAAATTCATATAATAGACCAGCGTCTCACATATGAGTTGGTTTCAAAAGTCCTTTCAAATGTCTGTTTTCTAAAGCTGATATTTACTACATTAATTCACAGCGCAATTAAAGTAATTTTATGCCAAAATAAAAAAAAATGTGTGGCCTCTAGGTATCTAGAATTTTAAGATCTTGGTAGCGAACGTGTTAAGGTAGAAAACGGTCTCTCTACGGCTGATGTTAACACTGGCAAGCAAGCCAAATAATAGTTGAAAAATATTCGGGAAAATCTCTGAATTGCAACTATAGAGAGCAGCCATAGTATAAATTCAGATTTTGCGTCATCTTTACAAGCGTTAAGATCGGTTTCATAAATGTTGAGCAGACTTTCAAAGTCCACAAGATCTAGTTCGTTAGAAGATTTTGGAAATAGTGACTGAAATCCAATCAACAACTGATGATGATTAAGAAAACATTCTTTAATTTGCATAATAAATGTGTCTAAAAATGGGCAGAATATGGTTATCCTACAGTAATCCTCTGGGCAACTCGAACTCAATTGAGGATTAGCTCTATGTGTTTGGTACCTTGCAAGCCTTCGAACAATCAGTGAAACGCTGAGTTTATCAGCAACTTTTAAAATATCTGCATATATTTTTTAAAAAATCTGTTTTGAATCCTCTCGAAGACTTTCAATTTCTTTTAACGTCGTATCAGCTAAAAACACTGCTTCTTTCAAATCTCTTTCCTTTGAAAGCTTTTACTTAAGGGTAAGGCAAGACTGAATATTTTTGCTGTAACAAACAAAGATACCAGAAAATCGCCTTGGAGTATTGCAGAGCGTAAAAAAAAACAGCATTCCGGGAAGTCTCCAAATCATTCCATTCCGAGATTGCATCCAAAGATGTTAAAACTGACTCGAGTAATTCAATGATGTCATTAAAGGAATGAAATCTCTCAATCCATCTAGTAGCACAGTTTCTTTTTAACGTTCTGGTATGCTGCTGTTCTATAAGAGTGTCAATATTTTCATTTAAAACAGGTTTTCGTTTCGGAGATACAAAAAAATCGTGTGCTTTACCCACAATCCCAATACAGTTTCGAATTGATTGAATTTCGCTAGATTTTGATACCACCAAATTCAAGCTGTGCGCAGAACAATGTATATATTGGGCTAAAGGATGGACTTTTATAATATTAGATTGTACGCCATTTATTTTTCCTACCATGACAGCTGCCCCATCGTAGCCTGGTCCACGTAAGTATGGCGTTTCAATGCCCAATGATTGAAGCCTTTCTAGAATAAGTTGAGCAAAACATTCGCCAGTAACAACCACTGCAGGAACAAACTGAAGAAAGTCTTCTTTTAGTACACATTTTTTCAAATCCACATACCTTGCACATATAGATACTTGCTCAACACCACATATATCGGCTGTTTCATCAGCGAGAACCGTGAAACACAACTATTTACATTATTTAAAATTTTTTTTAACATAACATCATTGCAGGCCATATCAATTGCATTTTGACTTACAGAGCTAATATATTTGTTTCTTTTGCCGGGTTCCTCAAAGAAATTTTTAGTTGTTCATCGCAACGTGCACGATATCGTAAAATTGCTCGAAAATTCTCTTCGTTACAGTCAACGTGTTCATCAACGACAAAAGCGCCCCCGTCTCCCGTTTTTCACATAAAATTATGGCGTCAATAATTGGCTTAATATTCTTTCTATTTTCTAATATCTGTTTATTTCGTCCAGCATCCAATTGGTTTTCTATAGATAAACTAACATTTTTTGATACTTTGAGAACATTAGCGGCATCGGTCACACATTTCAGATGATATTTTAAAGTTGCGTGCTTCTTGAACACTTCTACTGCATGTTTCCAGTTATAAAATTGATTTTTAACCAAAGCTCCCAATTCTTGCGAATTTACACCGGCACCTGTTTTCGCAACGAGACAACAATATTTGCAGAATGCCCCATCTTTTTTGCCGAATACAGCAACCAGGGCCAGCGTACTAACCACGAGTGTTGAAATTTTCGCTTGTTTGTAGGAGAAAAATTGCACGTTACCAAGCAGAAGACTTTTATTTCCGAATTGTCCATTGGGCTAGTGTTAGAAAGACAAAGACCAATATCTCTAGGGCTAATTATAGGATTTTGTGTTCTGGCACTGAAGATATCAATTTCAACTTGGGCGTCGTTTTGGACATCTGTATGTGGATCGCTAGAAGTAGAAGCATGTGCTGATTCAGGTTGAATTTCTTCCGACCTCCTTCGTTTTGGAGGTACAGGTGAAAAAAAATCCGACATTGTTCTTGGACATTTTTGTATTTCACTGTTATTCAATGTAGGTACCTATTATCTGTAAACCTATATCTATTTTATTTTATTGTTTTGTTGTAAAACGAAATCTTAAAATCCAATATTCGAAACCCAAAATACTAGGGGATTCAGTCCCCTGAGCCCCTCCCATAAATACGCCAATGAGCACAAAGTTGAAATTTTCGGTGTCACAAACTGTTTCACTGTTCACTGTTTTTAAGAAAAAACACGCACCGAAATAAAAAATAGTATATTGAAAAACAAGTGCTGCAATGAACGTTTTTCTAATATGAGTATGATATGCCTACAACATACGAATATTATATAATAGGGCATTGTAACATGCGTATTTCACACTACTTTTTCTATTACGGAGTTTAAATTCAATTTAAATATCATTATTTGTACAAATTTAAAATACTAGTTATTTTGATTTCCTTGGTTGGCAACAGTGTAAAAGTCAGTATATAAAATATTCGACGGTAATATAACAAGATCTCGATAAATAGTCCACTATTTTTATTGCATCTAGATTTCAAGTGTATTTAAAATCAAAGATTAAAGCCCGAGAGCTAATGCCCAAATTACGTCTCGACAAATTGTAAAATCCACGAGAAATTTAATAGGAATAAAGATAGTAGCTAATTTATCGAGGTCGTATATTTAATAAGATTATTTCCTGAGCCAACAACAAAGGTTTTTGTTTTTTTTTAGACTAAACCTTACATACCAATATACAGTAGTTTGATGCATGTATACACAACTACTATAGATGAATAACTGCAATGACAAACAGAGCAGTTAGAATTTTTAAATATGTACGCCTGCGATGATTACATACACAACTTAATGGAGTAAATTAACACAACGTTGGTTTGATTAAAATATGTAAAGACTGTTGATATTTCAACTTTTACATTTTAAACAAGGATATGTGATTAACATTAGGTACTGTTGTTTTTTATAGAGCTTATGTAATTCTACCTGGCGACGCGGACACTTTTCACCGGTAACTCCGCCCTTGAGTGCTACTATTTTCAGTGACGTACGTAAAAGCAATACAATTTTTATTTAAATTGCCAATTATTTTAGAATGTTGACCAAGACAACATTTTATTCCGTTATTTATGTATAGATTAATTTAACATAATTGTAAAATAAATTACTATTAAATGTGGCCAACTGTTAAATTAATTTTGACATATAATCAGATTTGAGGTTAGTGAGTCTAATACCACCATACTTTTGGTGTAATAATAAAACACCCCAAACCTAGGGGGCAAATAAAAAAATAGATTATACGTTGCTTAATTTCTTGTTTCGATTCATTTTGGAATAGTCTTGCAAAATAATTAAAATTATTGTACACTACTACGCGAGGTAAGGTATTCTGATTCCATTAATTACTCATATTAATTATTCATTAGGTTATAACGTTACTAACATTAGCATTAAGATATTTCCGTTTATAATTAAATATAGGTTGTGTAATAAAATTTGTTATTGTAGAAATTTTCTTTTAACCTTATTGTATAATGGTTTACTTGTTTGTTCCATACTTAAAAACAAGTTGGCGTCCGAGTATTTAACAATTAGTTTCAAGAAGAAGCAACCCGGATTTTAAAGCGAACATATCTAGGTACATACAAATATTTTTTGGTTAATAAGACAAATCGATAATTTTATGGACCTGGCCTGCTTTAATCTACGACTGAGCATAAGGCACAAAATCTTCTAGTTATTACCGAAACTGTTAAGTAGCTAAAATTTGTAGCCATATAGAAGTATACTTATAGAATCTAAGGGTTGTATAACAATACAAATTAGAAAAAAGAGCCAACAAGAACAAATGTAAGTTTTCCATCTTTCTATTTTGTATTTAAATCCAAACCTTCGTCGATTATATATAGAAAACACGCATTAAGTGGAGATACATTTTCGGTTAGTTTATTTCAAGTACCTATATTTTACAAATAAAAGGAAGTTTTAACATAAAATACAGTTCACATTTATAAATAAAGATAATCATTTGTATTGTAATTAGTGAATCAGCAATTAGATCCCTTGCTTTTGGTAAATATACATACGCCAAAAAGATCGTCATAGCACAACGCATGTTTGACATTTTTCACGTATCAAACGGCTTGTAAGTTAAAATAAGCTGGCAAAGGTTACATTTAAGAAGTCAGAATCATCGATTTGTTTGGTCAAAGTGAATATTTGATTCAGTTGCTTAATAACAGTTTGTACTAAGCGTACGAGCAGTTACGTTCATGAAAGTATGTTTTTTGTTTGTATTATTATAGTGATGGGAAACGCAACGCACATTTTACCAGCAAAAATTTGTGAAATTAAAACTTTGTTACTACAAATTCACAGACAGATCGCTATGATCGCAAAAGTTTCAAGGGCTAACTGATGATACAATTTAAAAAGTACTCGTAATTATGCGCTAAGCATAAAACATCACTTTACATGTCGCAGAAAAAACGTAACCACACCTCATGATGAAAGGAGAAGCAGGAACATCTGTATGAGAAAGTGAAGAGCGTCCACAAAATTGGTCACCAAATTAATCAATATCGGAAACGCCAGCTAGTTGTAGATTTAAGGATTTGGGTTTTGCTTACCATCCACCAGTAAAAAAACCCTTGCTTACTGCAGAAATGATGAAGAAACGCTTACAGTGACTGCATTTCTGCTTGGTTCAGGTATGTTTCTCGGACGAATCTTTATGCACATCCTAAATAATATGACAGCGTTGCTGAGAAAGTTACTACCAGAACAGTTACACGAAGACTGCATAGTGACGACAATCCAGCATCTACTGGATGTAATGGTGCGGTAAATGATCAACATGAACGGAACTGGTCTCCTCTATACCATAGGTTAAGGAATGGTTCCTGGATGGCGACTTTGTTTTTATTCACGACTCCGCTCCACGCCACAAAGCAGGAGTGATGACAAAGTTTCTAGTAATCATATCGGGGTCCTTGAGTGGCCACGGAGCTGACTTGAACTTCAAATATGAACGACTATAACATTAGAATAGAACAACCAAAACTATATGGTTGACGAAAAATTCATAAACCTAATGTTCCCTTAAGGTATATCGTTAGTGCAATTGGTTCTCCTACATACAATCTTGCAAAATATCTTCATTTTTATTACAACCTCATATAGGTAACACACCTCCTTGTGTTAAAATCTGGTTCATTGAAAAAATACCATAATTTTTGAATTGAAGATGATGATATAATGGTCAGTTTTGATGTTGTTTCATTTTTACACAACTTCTTCCAAAAGAAACTATTGAATATATTGATCACATTTTTCCAAAATCGGCTAGATGTTGGAGAAATGGGTAGTCCTCTTAATCCTGCTGTCTAATTTTTACATGGACAAATTTGAAACATTTGCTCTACAAAATGCAGCTAAAGAACCTTTAGTTTGGTATAGATATGTAAAAGAACTACATGAATTTTTAGTTTTTATAAATGGTATGGATGCACTCTGTTTACTACGGAGAAGTAAGGTAATGGAAGTTAGCGGTTTCTAGAAACATTAGTATCTAAAACTAATAATTATCTGTCTTTTAAGGTCTACCGAAAGACGACACACACCGATAGGTACATTCCTAAATTATCAAACCATCGAGAAATGCCTTGATTTTAATTTTTGGTGCACGTAGCTTTTTTGCCGTTTTTTTCGAAACTTTGGGATAAATGTTTTACCAATTAGATATGTAAAGTTACCACAGCACTATAATGTAAATCATTATGTTAACTTTAATTACATATGTTAAAACATATGTAATTAAAGTTAACACCATATTAAACGTACATATTATGTTTTAACAGTACAGTAACAATTACAATTATTAACCAAAAATTATTTCTTGGTTAGATCTGCTAGAGCTAGAATTAGTATGTGAAGTTTATATTTGTGAATACTTTTATCAATTTCAAATTAGTTTTTCGCAACTTTAGACTTACACCGTAACTTGATTAAATTTTGTTAAATTGATTTTTTGACTATGACCTTTTTAATTGTTAGTCTTTGTCCGTTATAGGATGTTCTAATTTGCCATCTTCAAGACAGTTTAATAATATTTAATTTATTAACGATCTAGCTATTCTTTACTAAAATTAGATTCCATAGTTGGCTTTATACGTTTCATAAATATATTTTGACATCCCAATTAATTCTTAGATCTACTGCCATTTACTGAGGACGATAACTGTAATTGTTGTCGAAACGTTTAAACTTGTATAAAAGATAAATAAAATATAGCGATTTAATTCCCAAAATATAAGTATTTTAAACTTTGTTTATATTTATTATTAAAAATCACAAGATCTGCACATTTGTATTCACATAATTAAATACTAGGTATAAAAATGTTTTAATTTTAAATCGCCAAAATAAGTGAATGTTCTATACTGGACCTAGTAATTTGGCCACCCTCTGTACATGTACTTACTTTTCTTAATAGGAACGTAAGAAAACGTTACAATTGCAAATAACCATATTTAAATTGTTTATGCTTACAAATAACGTAACTTTACGACTAATAGAAGCTTTATACAGGTGGAATATTAGAACTTTGAATTGTTTAGAGAATGCTCTATGGATTGGTAGATATTTATAGTGATATGTTACAAAACTGCCAAAAATGCGTTATAAATAGTATTCAAAACTTACCTCTCCTTTTTGCAGTAAAAATATGGAATGATTACAGAACCAAAATATTTTGTTAAGGATTATTTTTTAACATCAATGACTGTTCGTTATAAAATAAGTTACAGTTGTGCTAAATTCGTGCAACCATATTGTGAGCAGTGCAAAATATCTGAACTTTTTCTATAACGCCGTTTAGATACTAACCACTATTTGATTTTACATCATCTGATCGATGTAAGTCAGGTTTAGTGGCTAACATAGAAAGTGGATGTTGTCCAGGGGCGCCTAAAGCTCCAGAAAGTCCTAATAGACTTGCAGCTGTACTCGGTGGTGCTCCCGCAAGACTTGGGTGTGGCATCATTGGTATCGGTGGTGCGGAATGAGTCGGTAGTTGCTGAGCGTGCATTTGTTGTAATAATCTAGGAAGATCTGGCCTTTGTTGCTAAAAAGAAAATAAAAATTTATTAATAAATTCTCATTTCTTATAACTTCGATTTTTTCCATCTGAGTAATTACAAAACTTCATGTTCACAACTTTGTATACCCTTCACACAATTTAAAATCTTATTATATGCTCGCGTTAGAAATTTGAACATATGTTAGATGTTTAATCTCGTTCGTTTTCATTCAACGGGTTTGTATTTACGTTTATTTTTTTTTAATCTACAAACGAACATTTTTAACTAAAAGTTAGAACAAATCTCTGTATTTAGTTAGTTTTGAACCTCTAGGGCATATTTTAAAGCATCACACGGTTGATATGTACCAACTTCTTTCGATAAGAGCAAAAGACTTGTGAACTGTAAATGTAGTGTAAACACAAGTTCAACTTTAAATTGAGCAGAATGGATCCAAGGCACGTGACAAGAAGTTATATTTTTATCTGGGTGGAAATACATTCGACCAGTAATGTTATTCACTTATATCCCTACCTGAGGTTCAAAAACGTAGTTGACTCACTGAAGCAGCCATTATTTAAATTGCGCGTTGCTGAGAGCTTGCAAATTGATTTTTTTGGCGCCCCTTATTTCCTAACCAGCAGTAGAGAGGGTTGCGCCGCTTGGGGATGATGGATTTCATTATAATTACATTTTTCCAGCTCCCGAGCTGCTTGTTTAATTAATTGAAAAACGCTTCGTTTTTTTTTGTTCAGCGTTAATAGTGTTGTTACAGTCTGCATGAATAATTTCCTGCTTACTTGCAATTTTCTTTGTAACGATAAATTTTTTTTCTCTCAAATTCGGTTTTGAACGTGAAGCATTTACAAATTTGTAATTTTCGCTTTAACTTCTTTGTAACTTTTATGGAACTAATTTACTGTACTGTTTTGAGGTAAACTGAATTTTTAGCATTAAGGAAATTTAAAAAAAATGTTAAGAGAGGATAGGATATCAGTAAGGATCACATTAATTCGGTCGTAGCCCTAAACGTAGCGACGGGTATTAATAACGACAAGGAAAAGTAAATAATGTTAAAATATAGAGTGTGAATCAACAAACCAGAAGAGCAAACAATCGGTAAACACGTGCTTGTACATCCCTTGCTTGTTCTCTCCATTACCACGCCAGCCACCCCAAAACGATACACTATTCGCCGATACACTCTGCATGCGAATTACAAACCCCATCACAATTTGACGCGATACGAATTTCAATTTTCAACCAATTACGGTTAATGGTTAATACACTTCGCTGCTCGATTACTCGAGATAGATTGTCACGGTAACGTAAGCAACCTTATTATATTATCAAACTTATTAACCTGCGAGTTCAGAGTAGTTATTTTACTCTCGTAGATTATTACATTTAAGAAGAAATTTCCGCTCTTATATAATTTAAATAACAAATTTTCAGGCGTATTAAAATTACACTGTCAACTTAGAAGTATTAACGAAACAACGTTTTTTTGGGTAAAACATAACAAAACGTTTACAAGCACTGTCTAATAGCTAAGAAGTTAAAATTAAAACAAATATTTACCCCAATTATAGCGTTCAGCTCTGTCATGGTTACTTGCTTTGCTCGTTCCACCGCTGTTGCTACTTGCTGCTGATGCTCTTGTGATAAAAAAGGTAGGATTTGTGCTATTATGGCATTCAGTCTCTTGGCAATTTCAGTCTGAAAATAAAATATGTTATCAAGCTCGTACTTTTCAACTCATTCGTACGTGAACACAATTTGTTAAAGGACTTGATAAATATGAACGTAACGCAACGTCGCGACGCGATGCGATGTGTAAGTAGTGTGTTCAGTACGTTGCACCGTATTACAGCTAACATTGTTCTCACATAAACTTAAAAAATCACTATTACATTAACTAATTATTTCGATAGTGCAATATTGGATTTTAGTCCGAAAATTGTTTAATAATAGGACCTATAATATCGTTGCAAACCAAGTTCATATACAAAGTGATCTTATTTATTATACGATATGTTGTATGGTTATGAAATAATAATAACTGTTGCAATGGTTACAAACCATGTCCATATACAGGGTGATCTTAAATATATATGTGGTATGGTTACGAAATTAATATATCGTCGTAATTAACAATATGCCATAAATCATCATTAAATAATGTTACAAGAATTATTCACAAAAAACATTACAGTCTTCAATGATTGCAATACGTTTATTCATATTCTTTAGATTATAGCTACCTGTTATTATGAAACAAATTTCTACACGATTTTAGCTATTATACGAAAAAACAGGTACCTAGTATCCGCCAAATGCAAAGTTGATCATAGTCTTAAGGTACGTACTGATGTGTTACAACTACTAATTTAATAATGGAAAAATGGGAAGAGTGTTGGGGTTGCTTTACTATCTCTTATTTAAAGTTGTTTGAGAACATGACTTACATAACACTAAAATACTACATACAGTACGTTACGTAGAATATTCACCCTAACCATCGTAGCGTAAATTCCCCAAAGTTATTAACACGGTATAGCATTTACCTTTGGCCCGGAATCGATAGTTACGTAATTTTACATGCTTTATTTATATTTGTCCTCTAGCGTTACCTAATGTAGTTACATTCTGTGATTGTTGCCTAACTATATTCATAACCACTTCATCTGAAAACCCATTGTATACACCAATTTATTTAATAGTGCGAAAACCTTTATTATAACGCGATTTGAATTATTGGTTATGAATCTTTTAGAGCTAGTTTCCTTACGATATCTAGTTTACTACAATTACTTGTTATCAAATTAAAGGATTCATTATTCCAATTACTGTAGGTAGCATAAACTCGCGGCTTTTAATTTTTTGATTCATAGATTGCTTAATTTTCCTTTTTCAGTTCAAAATTATAATTAAGAATTGCGCACTATTAAAGAAATTGCTGCATACAATGGATTTTCAGATTAAATGGTTACGAATATAATTAGTACACAAACGCATAGAATTAAGGGTTAAGAATGTATTAGGTAACACTACAGAACAAATAGAAATAAAGTAAGTAAAATTACCAAACTATCCTGCTTATATAAAAGGTCTATCAAAAATCTTTTCCAAAATTAATTTGGAAACAGTCACTACTTCAGATAATAGTTTGCAAATTCTTTTTGGCAATCCAAAAGATCAAGTGTATAAGCAGAATAGCTCGGAAATTTATAAAAGTAATTGTAAAAATTGTGAACAGGTATATGTAGGGTAAACTAAACGACTTATCAAAATTCGCTTTAAAGAACATTTAGAACTTATCAAATACAAACTTTGAGACAAGTCTGGCGTAGACCTACAAATGTTTGATAAAAATCATGTAGTAGATCCAACATGTTAGTAATAAGTACGAACTTGATTGCAATGCACGTTTTGGGAAACAAAAACAAACAAATTCTAATGAATAATAACAATCAAGGACGTTTAAGCTACTCAGAACACATTAACCTTTCATAACTTTCACTTTCAAGCAACCAAGCGTTACTTGCAGATGGTAATGGTACAGATTAGAAATTTCTTTAGTTCGTCCCAGTCGAACATTGATGATGATGATTTAGCTATTTAAACACGTGTGTGGTATGTGGATGTATTTTGTTTGTTACAAGTTCTGCCATAGTTCGAGTGTTCCAGATTTTTCAAAAGCGAAGCTTTAATCCCCAAAATGAAGAAGCACAAGATCAGTGAAATGATTGTATGCTGTATCGTATACATTTGTTTAGTGCCATAATTCACATCCCAACCTGGAGTATATGTTCAGAATTAGTTAATCGCATAATTTGTAAACCCTAGCTCGGCTTGCAAACGTTGGGTGCGTTATAGACAATCGGTGTATAGTACATTTATGTGCGTAAGAGTTGCGATTAAACCTGTGAGACTTTAAAAACTTTCCCACCTTCAAACATTTTAGTCCATTGTATAAAAAATTGCTAAATCTACAGATTAAGGTCTTTATACATAAGTTTTCGTACATTAATGATTTCGTTACAAGCAATAGTTTATTAAGAACGCTCTGATGATAGGATATACAATGTCAGACCACGTTCGAAACGCCACGCTACAAAAACATAAACTGAGTAAATAGGCCCAACTCAACTACTATGGAAGCACAATTACAAAACATATAATAGAAAATGAAATATTACGCGATACTTTTCTCTATACTTGAACATCACAAAAAATAATTTCACTTCCTTTGCTTACATACACTCACTGTTTTATACGACACCATGCTTCTTTTTGTTGGGAGAGAGCATTGTGGGCATCTGCACAGGGCAGTGTATTCGGTCTGTTTGCGTGTATAGTTTTGGAATATTTACAAGCGTAGATTTATAATGAAAAATGGTATATGAAAAAGAAACTCAAATAGTACCTAAAGTAATTCATTCAAAACTGCTTTAATATTGTTTCTCAAGTCAGGTAGGTCTCCTGGCAGTACTAAAGCAAATGGCGTCAACTCGGCTGAACTTAAGACACAATGTTCCCTCTGTGATCTGTCAGATAGCAACGTCATTAAACCAATCCAGCACAGATTAAAGCCAGTGAACTTGTTGCCAAATAAAGTTATTTAGTGCATATTGCAGTTCAGAAAGGAGTCACTGCTATAGCATACAAAGATATACATTAGCTTTAGCGAAAAAAAGGCTAATAACTCACCATTTGGATGTGGCACAAAAACAACACTCAATTTCGTACGGTACTTACATTGTACCACCTCGTGGAGATTTACTAATTGAATTTGTGAATTTCTAGCTTCATTACTGACTATAAAAGTTAGTTGTTTTAACGAACGAACAGAAGTTCAGGTGTAATCAAAATCATTTAAATGCATAAAGAAAAAGATTGCCTCAAGTAGGATTTGAACCCACGACCTGTACTTTGCTGGAGTATTGCATAGCCATCCGAGATATAAGCCATACTTGATGCAAACTTTATGTATATAGAATAGGTATAAATTCTATATTCTAATATAATGTGATCCCGCAATTTTCTAGGATTCAAGTTTTTATCAAGCACGATTATATCTCAATGGTTCAGTTGGAAGAGCGATGCTCTAGCAAAGTAGTCTTGGATTCAAATGCTACTGCGGATAATCTTTTTCTGTACGTATGTATTAAACAATTTTAATTACATATCATTTACACCTGGACTTCTGTTCGTTCATTAAAATAAATAATTTTTATAGTTCATTATTAATATTGGTAATAACCAATGAAATAATTAGTCACGTTTTTATGGCGTTGTGTGAAACCTAACGAATTGCGAGCTCAGATTCCTTAAGTACAAAAAAGTCTACTGTGATCTCATTGTATATAAAAATTACACTTATTCTACATACATAAAGAGACTAAATTTAAAGCTCTTTGTATATAAAAATTAACTTTTTAGACACATAATAGACAGTAAGTTTACATTGAATAGGGGTCGTAGCTCAATGACTCTAGCAAAATACAGATCGTGGAGTCAAATCCTACTCGAGATAATCTTTTTCTTCATGAATTTAAAAAATTTGAATTAGACCTCATATACCAAGACCTCGACTTTGTCAAAAATTAGATATATTTAGTATGATCCACGATACTCTGTGTCCAAGATAATGAGGGCTCCTATAGGGATCTTCGAAACGGTAAGAGATACAAATTTGGTTAATGGGAGAAAAGTTGCGTAACAACTTTTAATGGCCTTTAAGATGGCATTATTAGTTTTTTAACTGTACATAGTTTTTTATTATTTAATTGATACACTAATTTAATAAAAAAATATCTGGTGTGGAACACCACACGACCTTCCAACCTACAAAATGGAAATAAAAAGAAATGAAATAATTTAATAACATTTTTTTTAAATAATTATACCTTTATAAATTAATTTATTATAAGTTTTGTTATAAACGAATCAGTTGGTTAGCGCGGTACTCTAGCAAAGTACAGGTCGTAGGTTCAAATCCTACTCGAGGCAAACTTTTTATTTATGTATTTAATAAAATTAATAATAATTTTTAATTCTATCTTTATATACTTTTATAATAAGAACATCACGTAAATATGCAACATTTTAAAAGCAAAAACAATAATCTATATCACACAGACGTTTAAAACTTCTGGACAGACAGAGATTAGTAGACATCTAGATGCTACCTTAAAAATTAAAGAAATTATTTTAATTATAATTTATGTTAGCATAACTATGCAACCTGTTTCATACGTTCATAACGAAAACTGGCAACATTGTAAAAACAAAAACAGTAATCTATGTCAGAATGACGTTTAAAACTTCATTCCAAATAGACATAAATAATGTGTTAACTTAAAAAAGAATTCCAAAGCCACCCGCTCTAAAACCATTGTCAGCATTTCTGGGGTAATACTAGTAAATGTTTCTAATGCTAATCTCCTGTTTCTAATGCTAATCTCCTCTGTTGTTGTTTGATTTCAAAATATTGTTGGTGTAACTAGTTTTTAACAAACTCTCACAAGAAAGAATCAAGCGGTTTTTACATCTGGGGAATGCGTTGGCCAAGATATGTTCAAACAAATTTCCATTGTTTTCCAAACAGACATACCACCTTTTCACAGTAGATTCTAAAACCCTTGTCAGCATTTCTGGAGCAGTACTAGTAAATGTTTCTAATAGTAATCTCCTCAGTTGTAGTTTGGTTTCAAGATTGGTTTGTATACGTAGTTTTAAACGAACCCCCACAAGAAATAATCTCGTGGGTTTTACATCAAGGAACGCGCTGGCCAGGGTGTCTCTGAATAGGTACCAATGACTTTCCATCGGAATCGTACTGAAAGAGACTCTCTAGCTCTTCTGGAATGTGTTGTATCCAAAACGGCGGACTTTTGCTAGAGACATATTATCGAGAGCATCCTCTAAACCGGTAAATGAAGGTACCGCTCTGCTGTTAAACTATAATGCTAAATAACTGGTGCTACAATCGTTGTACCGAAAATACCAGTCCACATATTAAAACCAAATCATTTGTAACCATGCTCTCATCAGTCCAAATTATTTGATATGGAAAATTCTTATTCTCATGGTGTTTTCCTGTATACCATTCACAAAATAAGCGCCATCACCCGGTCTAGGTCCTTGGTAAATTATATACTTGTATGTATGAAGTTTTTTTTTTTTAAACAAACTGTGCCGTTGATTTTAGTATACCAACGTTTTGTTCAAAACAATGTGTACTCTTTCCTTATTGCTGGTCTTTTGACGAGAAAGTCCAGATTTTTTTAAGGAACTATATGCTTGGAGATGACATTCATTTCCTAAAACTCCTCTTATTTGTATGCCTCCTTTCGGAACATTTCTCTAAATACATACGCTCCGCAACAGAACAAATATGGTTAGATGAAATGAAATACGCCACCATGTCAAACTTTTCTTCATTAGAAAAATAATTAATAGAAAAAAATTACCTATGTTTAAATCTGACATAATTCTGCCATTGGATTACTATTAAATATCTAAATGCTCTGTTAACTGATCTAGGCAAATATTTATTATTAATATTTGATCGGTACGCAAGAAAATGCTAGGAGAATTATAAACTGTCCATAACAAATAAAATAGTCTGATAAGAGCATGGTTACGAATAATGGTATTTTCAATAGACGAAATGCCCACTATTGGTCTTAAAATAATCCGCGATTAAACAAAAGGTCGATTTGGATGTAATATATGGAGTGGTATTTTCGGCACTATTTCAGGACCGTTCTTTAACCACCATTATGTACTTTGGTATGATCCTCGTTTTTTTAAATTAAATTAGTACATCAAATTAGTCATTGGGTTGCTAGTAAATATTGAAATGATCTAAACTCTTAATAGATACAGCTAATTATTAATTCTTAAAACATAAAAAAACCATGCATATGTCCGTAATAGGAATGTTCTTGATTAAGACCGAAAAAAAGACTAAACCGCAATTAAACGATAATCGTTGGATTCGGAGTAAAAAGAACTGGAATATCCTGATAGAATAGCAAGGCCGTGTTAAAAAAATGAAGTTGATGATGATTCCGCATAATCGAAACGTCGGATTAAAAACCTAACAATGTCATATTAAAGGGCATTAAAAGTAGCTGTAGAAAAGTGCCATCGGTTTTAGTCTAGATCAAATATTAACGCTAGAAGAAAAATAATCTGTAAAATCAAAAAACGACATTTTCTTAGGTCTTTGATTACCCAATTTTTTTCCCAAGTAACCAAATATGTATCTCTTACCGTTTCCAAAATCCTCATAGTGACCCTCATTATCTCATCTCGGACACAAAGCATACTATGGGTTCTGAATTTTTAGACCGCTGTCCGCAAAATTTTGTACAGGACCCCTCGCATACCATACCTGAACAGAGACTGAGTTGCGCGAAAATGGATCAATTTTGGTAATATTATAAATTACTTTAAAAATGCTGAGTAAAATGGTAAAGCTTTTTTAATTCTGAAGCCGCTGCTCGGTAGATTTATTTATTCAAAGCCATAAAGTTATTTTACAAAAACAATTTAAAAAACAAATTAAGAATCCTCCCCTCTCTCTTCCGTAAACTCTAGAGTCGAAAGGTCTGATTTGCGCACCATAGCAGAACGAGCTTTATAATCTACAGCCTACATTATGAAAAAAGAAATGTATACAAATTCACATATCTATTCGAATATTTATTTTTGTAATTTGCTTCCATGTTGATTCTTTAATAAACATATTAATAAACGCGACGTCATCATCTCTTATAGCCATTAATTCGCAGAACATTTTACGAAAATTTTTAGGTTGGCAAAGCTTGATCCGGAATTCTGTCGTGCATGTCACTCTTACAAAATGTGTCAAAAACAGGATGCGTCCAATGGACAAGTTGAATTTCGCGACTGTATTTTTGTCAATTTCACGTATTTCAGCTTGATTATCTTCCATTCCTAAATCAACTAAAGTAAAAATTTTTGTTTAAAAACGGCATCATAAAAAAGGACAAATTACATAAAAAGACCGTGAAGTACTCGTTTTTTAAACTTGGATTCGTGCTTCAAAACTAGTCATACGAAACTTGTTTTTTAATATACTATTATAGCATTTCTATCAGTAGAATAAAATTTCACTGGTTTGCCAAGTAGTTTACTTAACGACGAACGATTCATCCGTTCATAATGTGGTTCGGGATCATAAGCTTCATATTTTGAATGATATTACCTCGGTTTCTGATCGCGTAATAAAGTTTTAAAGCATTGAAGAAAAGACTTGGCAGAACTATGAGGAACTATGATCAACGTGAATGATACAAAACTCAATTGTCTTCGTGAAATGCGATAATTTTATTATAATAGGACGTGTAAATTAATTGTTTATAAAAAAATATGTTTAAAAGAATATTTTACGGTTGAAAGAAACCAGAAAAGAGGAATAGTTTATACATATTTTATGCAGTTTTACATAAATTCGATTTATAAAGGTCTTCACTATCTTACGGGCACGAAAGCTTTCACACGATCCGATCAACTTTTGCAAATATAAAAAGTTCTGTCTTTTCTGCTTTTTGTTCGATAACATTCCAGATAAACGACAAAATCCCCAAAATGGAAAGTTGTAACATACTTTATGGAAAGTATACGTTACATGCAAGAGTATACTACAATTAAACGATAATTATAGCATCTGGTGCATGATAGATATAATGCAATTAGTCCCAGCATGCGTTGGTGGTCTTGTGTATAGCCGCAACAGCAGTGATACTCTCTGTAGCGGTTTACCGTTTGTATGTGGTAGCGGTTTAGATGTCCCTTTATCCCTAGGGCAAATTACATATATATTTACGGATACTAAATTAAACTCATTAATAATACACGTTTCCTAATTATAAATATATATAAACATAAATATACATAAATAAATATAGTGTTGTATTCGAAAATAAGTCATTACGTACGTTTTTATAGAATAAATAACGAAAACAGAAATCATTGCAAGCTAAAGGAAAATGTTTTCAAGTTACATAATACGAAGTACAAACAATGGACCGTTAGTTTTGTTAGTTCAGCAACTCAAATAATTTACCCAACAGAACTACAACCGGTAGTTTACTCAGGGTTTTACCCTCACGAAACTGGTATGGGGAATGAAACAGAATGTGTACAGACCACGAAGTGTCAATATTTGGACATATAAAACGACCTTAGTTGTCGAGAATCCTCCGAGCATATTGTGAAGACATGACTAATACTGTGAACTGAAAATCCATATCCGTGACTTGCCTGCTGTACTGTGTTAAAACACACCAATCAAAACAATACGTGTATAATTACAATAGTACTAATATCTGAAAATTGGCGAATTACACAAAGAAACAATTACCTAAAATGAATAAAAGAAACGCTTGCCCCAGAAAGAAAACTGCAAGTTTCTTAAACAAACAACCAGAACGTAAACAACAGAAAAGTGCTAATAATACCGGCAATAAATTTCCCTCTTTTGTGCGGCTGGTTGAATTCAGTCACGCTCGCTGAGCTACCATAATGTTGGTTAAATAGCAATGTCGTTGTCGATATAGTTTTGTGTTACATGCAAACAAAAAAATCGAACATGCCACATACAAACACACACACTCAACCTTGTTATTTTAAATAAAAGCGTGCAACTAAACTACCTGTATTTAGAAATTTATACATTAGGTAGTTATTGTTAATTCAAATTTAACTTAATTGCACTATTATTGTACTTGTTCATTTTATACATAATAGAACTTACATTTTGATTATGTACTCAATTCCTGTTACTATGAATATATTAATCCAAACGCATTAAAGTAATAACACAATATTTCTCGCGTTTTTTAAATAAAAGTAATTGGATGACCTTAGACTTATAATAGCTTCGTGTTTATGTTAGAATGGTAATGAAAACGATTTCAATCGATCTGTGTAACCGTTTTCATATTTTTATTTACATACATTTATGCACGCTGCTCATTTCTGTGTGTACCTAATAAATTCGATGTACAGGGTGGTTTTTTTTCGTTAATATTATAGGGTATAGGCTAAACGGTAAGAGATACTAAAAAACTAAGATACGTGCCCCGTTCTTTTTTTTTATGTTTAGTTTAATGGCGCAATCTGATCTACGCTAACTGAATTGGTTTAAGAAAGGTGATTCTCAAAATCTGCCGGTTTTATTATCTCTTATGACTCGGTTATTTATGGAGATAAAAGCTTGGATACAAAAAGGGTTTTTTTTTTAAAAATTGATTTTATTTTGAATTTTCAAAAGTGCTTTTCTTAAAAAATTATAATTTTGATTTTTTTGAGATTAAATTATCAAAATTTGGCATTTCCTAAATGAAAAACCTTTTTTATTGGATTAATTAAAAAATTGTTTTTTTTGAATGCAAAAATTATAACAATTATTATTGGCATTTGTTTCCAATAGTTTTTAAAATATTAAAAAAAATTTTTTAGTTTGCCATTAATTGAAGTTTAAAGCCATGTTTTTTTGGGTTTAAACAGCAAAAATTTTAAAGTTAACAAATTTAAGTATTGGATCATTTGGCCAAATAAGTTTTAAAATAAAAGGTGAAAAAATAATTATTTTTCCCCAAAATTTTGAAAAATTTCAAATAAATCTAAAGTTTTAAAATTGAAAGTAATAAAAATAAAAATAAGAAATTTAACATCCGGAGAGAAAGCCGAACACATTTATTGAAGATTAATAATCCCAATTTTTAAAATATAATATGGAACCAAAGGAAGGAATTTTTAATGGCAAATAAGAATTGGAAAATAAATCCCATAGCGGTCGGAACCGGACGGTTTGGTTATGTATTGGCCAATAAAACAAGTTTAAACTTTTTAAGAAAAGAATAAGGATAACCAAATTTTAAGAAGTTAAAATGGAGGATAACGCCTTTAACAAATTTTTATTTACCAAGCGGGTTTAATAATCCAATTTTCAAATTAATTTTGGCGAAAATGGCTTTAATTGGCCAAAATGGCTCGCGTTCCCACTGATACTCGACTTTGGGATCTATCAAATGAATTTATAAACCAGAATACTTAAAGAACTCAATTATTAATTGATTGGAAGAGGCCAAATATTCAAATAAAGCCACTCTTCATTAACAAGCAGAGCCAAAATGCATCGAGCAGAATGGAAGACAATTTGAATTGTGATTAACCACGTATGCTAATTGTTATATATAAGTATTTGAAATAATTACTGTTGAGTTGTTATAAATCTTTTCTTGTTTTTGTAGTTGTTTTAGTTTATTAATGTTTTATTATTGTTATTATCTGCAATTTTATTATGCCTATTATAAAATAAAGAATTGATTAAATCCATGGCCAACTAAAAAAATGTTTTTAGTATTTTAGCTATTTAGGACAATGCAAAATATTAAGTGTTATATATTGTTGCAATCTCAAGAAAAATGCAATTTTTGAGATTATCAGATACAGGGTGTCCCATTTAAGAAAATGCTACTTTTGATAATATCTCAAAAATAAAACATCTATATTTTTTAAGAACGCCACTGGATTCAACGTAAAAGTCATAAAACTTTCGTATCCAAAGCTTTTTTTTATCTCCATAAATAACCGAGTCATAAGAGATAATAAAAACTGGCAGATTTTGAGAATCACTCTGTATCTTCGAAACCAATTTAGTTAGCGTAGATTCGATTGCGCCATTAAACTAAACACTAAAAGAGAACAGGACACGTATCTTAGTTTTTTTTTGTATCTCTTACCGTTCAGCCTATACCCTATAATATTAACGAAAAAAACCACCCTATACAGGGTGATTCAAATTCGAGCTTAAGCATGGAGATTTCGCAATTATAAGAGATCGAACACAAGTTTTAGTTTGGCACTTTTACTAAATTTTATGCTGGTTAATGATCTGAAAAGAAACTGGGGATACTCTGTTCGTTCAATTTTCGCGGTTCCATTTAAGTCTGACGTTTACAAAGTTGGCAACAGAGCGTATTTTGTTCGAAATCAGACATGTTGTTTATATCTTCAGTTGTTGTCGTCGTTTCAAAGTGGTTATTGTATTTTAGTGGTTATTATATTGTATTTTCGGCCAATTGGATGCAAAATTCGTGTTTGTTTGATAAGTTGTGCCGTTACCATTAAGCATTGCATAAAATTATTTTTCGGACACTCAATGGAAATGGACCATATTTCCTTATTACAAATCGTAAAGAAAAGTATCTCTTTTCTACAACCACTAAGCAAAACACGCTTTTCTACAAATTTTATACAAAGCAGGCCTTTTCTTAATTTCTTTCCGATATCCGTTGGAAAAGTAATAATTTAGAGTGGTAAAAGTACACTATGGCACTTTTCCCACGGAAATGTCAAAATTTTAAAGTTACAAACAACAAACAACCACAATCAATTGATTTTGTTACATCAACACAGCTATGATCTATCAAAATTTTTTTGACAATCTAGCATTATCATTATACCTAGTGAATTTCTGAGTGTTCAAATTTTAAATTTAAAACTAAAATTCTGTAAGTAAACTATTTATATGATTATGAAAATGTAAACTTTCACCATTAACACTCATAATAAAATACTTATCTTTTTGGGATTTTTAATGGTGTACTTTAAATTATACAATCTAAACGTTTCGATAACACTTACAGTTATCTTCGTCAGTAGTAATTTAGTTAAAAATTGTTAAAGATGTAGTAAACAATTTTGTCAAATTTGAAAAATTCAAACATAAACATAAGCCTGCTATTAATATAACAGTTTGAGAAACGTATAAGCCAACTATAAAATTGTAGTAAAGAATAACTAGGTCATTAAAATTAAATATTGTTAAACTGCCTCAAAGATGACAAACCAGAACACTCTCTACGCGAAAGCTAACAATGAAATTTGCCAGCCAAAAACACATTTAACAAAATTTAATCGAGTTATGATGTAAGTGTAAAGTTGTGAAAAACTTCAATTTTAAAATGATAGAAGCATTCACAAATCCAAACATTACATCAAAAATAACCCAGTTAAATCTAACAAAGAGATATCTTTATCAATAATTGGAAGTGTTATTAACAATGAAAAGCACAATGCAGAACGTTCTTTGTAATTTTTAATTTCAATTTAATTTCAACTACTTATGTTAAATTATAGTGCTGTGGAAATTTAACATATAATTGATAAAGCATTTGCTTCAAGGTCTAGGAAAAACACAGCAAAAACCTAGACATACCAAAAGTTGAAAACAAATTAAAATCAAGGCGTATCATTATGCTCTTTTTAATTATAAGATGCCAAAACCTATTTAAACGGAGATTTTCTTCTTGTCTATTAAAATTATTCGGGTGTTTATATATTTCAATAGCTTCACGTTGCAAACGAACATAATAATGGGTTTGTCTTGAAATATTTTCATATTGTCAAATTGAATGTCATGATTTAAATTATTCAGGGCATGGTCAGCCAAGACCTCTCTGGTTAAATCTAAAAATCTCATATGTTCTTTGCGTCTTGTATCAAAGCTACGTTTTGTGGTCCCGATGTATACTTTTCCACATGAACAAGATAACTTATACACTCCGGAAGATGATAAAGGGTTTGACACATCTTTAGGTGATCTTAAATGTTCTTTAATTTTTCTTGTAGGTTTAAAAATAGTCCTAATGCCATGTTTGATTAGGATTTTTCAATTCTATTTGTAACATTAGCTATAAAAGGAAGAAAAGCAGTACCAACATTAAGAACTGGTTTTCTTTGGTTACGCCTAGAAGGTGTAATAACATTATTAATATCTGTAAGTGAATATCCATTATCTTGTAAGGATTTTCTTAAATATTTATATTCATCATTCAAAATTCAGGGTCACAAATTCGTTTTGCTCGATCTACTAAAGATTTAATTACACTAATTTTTGACGTGGATGGTGGTTGGATAATTTATGAAGGTATCAAGTGTGTTCCTTTCTGTAAACCTTAAAAGATAGTGAATTATTATTTTAGATATTAATATGTCAAGAAATGGTAAACTTCCATTAGTTTCTTTTTCCATGGTAAACTGAATACTAGGATGTATACCATTTATAAAACCAAAAACTCATGCAGTGCTTCTTCTCCATGTCTCCAAATAACAAATGTGTCATCTACATATCTATACCAAACTGAAGGTTTTTAGGTGTATTTTGTAACGTTAATGTTTCAAATTTTTCCATATAAAATTAGCTATAACAGGACTAAGGGGACTACCCATTGCTACACCTTCAATCTGTTCATAAAATTTATTATTCCACTGAAAATAAGTTGTAGTAAGACAGTGCTGAAAAAGAATGGTTATGTCCTTTGGAAAAGATGATCTATGTATTCAATAGTTTCTTTTAGAGGTACTTTTGTAAAAGTGAAATAACATCAAAACTAACCATTATATCACCCTCTTCAATTTTGAAACTATGCATTTTTCAACAAAGTCGGCAGAATTTTTAATGTAATGGGGTGTTTTTCCTATATGAGGTTGTAATAACAATGTAAGATGTTTTGCAAGGTGATATGTAGGAGAACCAATTGCACTAACAATAGGCCTTAAAGGAATATTAGGTTTATGAATTTTGGTAAACCATATAGTTTTGGTGAAATAGCTTCAGAGTTAGATAGTTTCTTCTTTATTTCTTCAGGAATAGATGATAATTTAATCAGCTCTTTAGTTTTTAAAAGAAACTTTTTGTTGGATCTTTCATATTTCATGATAAGTTTCTGGTCCCAACAATTGTTCTATCTTAGTGTTATAATCGTTCATATTTAATATAACAGTTGCATTACCTTTATCTGATTTTAATATTATAATATTTCATTGCGTTTAAGATCAAGTAAAGCATGTCGTTGACGAAAGGATAAGTTGCTCTTTGGAGGTTTTGTTTTACGTAATATGTTAACGGTGTTATATCTAACTTCATTAGCAGCATCAAAGGTAATAATCTAAAGCAACTTATCCTTTCGTCAACGACATGCTTTACTTGATCTTAAACGCAATGAAAATATTATAATATTAAAATCAGATAAAGGTAATGCAACTGTTATATTAAATATGAACGATTATAACACTAAGATAGAACAATTGTTGGGACCAGAAACTTATCATGAAATACCGAAAGATCCAACAAAAAGTTTCTTTTAAAACTAGCTGATTAAATTATCATCTATTCCTGAAGAAATAAAGAAGAAACTATCTAACTCTGAAGCTATTTCACAAAACTATATGGTTTACCAAAAATTCAAATAATTTTAAGGCCTATGTTGCAATTGGTTCATACACCTTAAAAATCACTTGAAAACCTCATATAGGAAAAACACCCATTACAAAAATTCTGCCGACTTTGTTGAAAAAATGCATAGTTTCAAAATTGAAGAGGGATATAATGGTAGTTTGATGTTATTTCACTTTTACAAAAGTACCTCTAAAAGAAACTATTGAATACATAGATCATCTTTTCAAAGGACATAACCATTCTTTCAGCACTGTCTTACTACAACTTATTTTCAGTGGAATAATAAATTTTATGAACAGATTGAATGTAGCAATGGTATCCTTAGTCCTGTTAAGCTAAAATATGGAAAAATTTGAAACATTAACGTTACAAAATCACCTAAAAACCTTCAGTTTGATAGATATGTAGATGACACATTTGTTATTGGAGACATGGAGGAAGCACCATAGTTTTTGGTTTTTATAAATGAATACATCCTAGTATTCAGTTTACCATGGAAAAGAAACTAATGGAAGTTTACCATTTCTTGACATAAATATCTAAAAATAATAATTCACTATCTTTTAAGTTTAGAAAGCACACACACTGATAGATACCTTCAAATTATAACCACCATCCACGTCAAAAATTAGTGTAATTAAATCTTTAGTAGATCGAGCAAAACAATTTGTGACCTGAATTTTTGAATGTAAATAAAATTTAAAAAATTTACCAAGATAATTGGATTTCACTTTACAGATTTAATAATGTTATTACAACTTCTAGGCTAACCTTAAAGAAAACCAGTTCTTTAATGTTGGTACCCTGTTTTTTCCTTTATAGCTAATGTTACAATAGAATTTGAAAAATCCAATAAATATGGATTGGATATTTTTTAAACCTCGAAAAATTGAACATTTAAATATAAAATGTCAAACCCTTTATATTTCCGGAGTTTAATTATCTTTTTTGGAAAAGAAATCCCAAAAGTGCTTTATAAAAAAAAAATATAATGTTTATTTACAACAAGACGGTGCTCCTGCACATAATAGCCACATGGTAAGGGACTTACTAAATGTCAATTTTGGCGAAAATTGGCTTGGTACATATGGACCAAACAGATGGCCTCCGCGTTCCCCCGACCTGACTCCACTCGACTTTTATTTTTGGGGATCTATCAAAAATGAATTCTATAAAACCCGAAGTAATACTGTAGAAGAACTCAAGAGTTATTAATTGCATTGGAAGAGTGCCAAATATTCAAATCTATAACGCCACTCGTTCAGTTACAAGCAGAGCCCAAAACTGCATCGAGCAGAATGGAAGACAATTTGAATTGTGATTAACCACGTATGCTAATTGTTATATATAAGTATTTGAAATAATTACTGTTGAGTTGTTATAAATCTTTTCTTGTTTTTTTGTAGTTGTTTTAGTTTATTAATGTTTTATTATTGTTATTATCTGCAATTTTATTATGCCTATTATAAAATAAAGAATTGATTAAATCCATGGCCAACTAAAAAAAAATGTTTTTTTAGTATTTTAGCTATTTAGGACAATGCAAAATATTAAGTGTTATATATTGTTGCAATCTCAAGAAAAAATGCAATTTTTTGAGATTATCAGATACAGGGTGTCCCATTTAAGAAAATGCTACTTTTGATAATATCTCAAAAAATAAAACATCTATATTTTTTTTAAGAACGCCACTGGATTCAACGTAAAAAGTCATAAAACTTTCGTATCCAAAGCTTTTTTTTATCTCCATAAATAACCGAGTCATAAGAGATAATAAAAACTGGCAGATTTTGGGAATCACTCTGTATCTTCGAAACCAATTTAGTTAGCGTAGATTCGATTGCGCCATTAAACTAAACACTAAAAAAGAGAACGGGACACGTATCTTAGTTTTTTTTTGTATCTCTTACCGTTCAGCCTATACCCTATAATATTAACGAAAAAAACCACCCTATACAGGGTGATTCAAATTCGAGCTTAAGCATGGAGATTTCGCAATTATAAGAGATCGAACACAAGTTTTAGTTTGGCACTTTTACTAAATTTTATGCTGGTTAATGATCTGAAAAGAAACTGGGGATACTCTGTTCACGTTCAATTTCGCGGTTCCATTTAAGTCTGACGTTTACAAAGTTGGCAACAGGGAGCGTATTTTGTTCGAAATCAGACATGTTGTTTATATCTTCAGTTGTTGTCGTCGTTTCAAAGTGGTTATTGTATTTTAGTGGTTATTATATTGTATTTTCGGCCAATTGGATGCAAAAATTCGTGTTTGTTTGATAAGTTGTGCCGTTACCATTAAGCATTGCATAAAAATTATTTTTTCGGACACTCAATGGAAATGGACCATATTTCCTTATTACAAATCGTAAAGAAAAGTATCTCTTTTTCTACAACCACTAAGCAAAACACGCTTTTCTACACAAATTTTTATACGCAAAGCAGGCCTTTTCTTAATTTCTTTCCGATATCCGTTGGAAAAGTAATAATTTAGAGTGGTAAAAGTACACACTATGGCACTTTTCCCCACGGAAATGTCAAAATTTTAAAGTTACAAACAACAAACAACCACAATCAATTGATTTTGTTACATCAACACAGCTATGATCTATCAAAATTTTTTTGACAATCTAGCATTATCATTATACCTAGTGAATTTCTGAGTGTTCAAATTTTAAATTTAAAACTAAAAATTCTGTAAGTAAACTATTTATATGATTATTTATTTTAATTTATTAAGTATAAATCATAAACAAATTAATTTATTATGCATTATTATAGGAATTACGAACCAAGATCAAAATTTATCTTTCGAGTTGTCGAATTCCGACACTGAAAATACTCCTCCAGATATTATCAAAAAGGCTCGAAATGCAACCAGAAGTTTAGAAAGAGAAATAGCAAAAACAATGCAGCAAATTTATGAACTGGAGGGAAATAAACATTAAATCATTTTCAGAAAATGTTTGGTGGGCTTATTTTCAAGAAATTTCTCAAAACTCTCTACACTGTGGTTTATCACCGTGTCCAAGATAAGGATGCCCACTATGGGGATCTCAGAAACGGTAAGAGATGGAAGGTCGGTTAAATGGAACAAAAGTTACGCATTTGAGAGGATGTATTTATGGTCTTTGTAGAACTCGAATATCTCTTTTAGTTTTTGAGATATTTGAAAAAAATTGAATTTTCTGATTTTCGTTTTTATTTTTTTCTGACCTGAAGAAGGGCACATTTTCATTGACACTTTTCTAGCTCTACTTAATGCTGTTATTCAATTTTTGATACAACGTTTCGTTTGTTAGCAACCATCATCAACTTTATTTTTTTAAATACACGAAAAAATTATTTTTGCCATATTTAAATTCTCTCCTTGATTCTGAATTCAACGATATATCACACTTTATATTTTTGATACGTTTCGGATGAGAAAATACATATTCAATGTAAAACATCGAAAACGTATAATTAAAACTAATACTAGAAACATTAGAAAACCGTAAAATTATTATAAAATTATATTTTGTAATTTTAAATGATAGACAAATAAAAAACAAATTTATTTTAAAGGTTAAAAAAAAATTTTGTTATTATAAGAGATACAAAGTTGGTTAAATTATCAAAGTTGGGCAGAATTACATGAAGATTCAAAACCCGGCAAGAAAATTGACCATTGTTGCCAAGTTTCCGACTTATTTGAGAAAAACTAAAAATCGTTAAAATTTTTAATCAACGTTGGCTCGTTAGTTATTAAAAATACAGTAAAATCTTGAAGAGGTTTTTAATAAATAATTTTAAGATTAATTAGATGCACTACTCAAAAAATTTTTAATCATTGCTTTCTGAGTTACAACCCAAACTTACTTCTTTTTAAATAGCAACCATAAGCGAAAGTTAGTTTATTAAATTCCTTATTTTTTTCTGATTTCAACGATATAAAGTTTTGTATATCTAATTTTAATAATAATTCGTAAAACTTCAAACATTAAAATAAAATCATTTAATTAAATACATCGTTATGGCTATGATAAAACAGTTGAAAATCGTAAAAAATTCTAATTTTAAAGTAATTCTACAATTATTAATGTTTAATTTTAACACAATTCAAGATCAAAACAAAGTTTCAAAGTGACCGCCGCCGTTGCGTTGTATGGTAAATTGACAACGTTTAATAATGTTGTTTAGAACTTTTCGTAACGTGGCTTTTCTTATAGAATTAATAGCAATAGAAATCTTTTCTTTTAAATCATTTATATCAGTTGGTTTTTCTTTGTACACCTTGTCTTTTATTGTTCTCCACAAAAAGAAATCTAACGGAGTAAGATCTGGTGATCTCGGGGGGCAAAAAATTGTACCACATGTTGTACTTGTATCTGGAAATCGTTCATTCAAGTAATTCATAATTTTAACCGAGTTATGTGCTGGAGCTCCATCTTGCTGAAAATATTGCAGATTGCAAATTGTATTCAAAGGTACATTATCCAGCATTTCATCCAAATTCGTAATTAAAAACTTTTCGTAGACTTCTGCATTCAAATTTTCGTAGTAGAAATAAGGTCCGAAGATTTTTGTATCAAGAATTCCACACCAAACATTTACAGAAAACGCTTTCTACTGTGAGATGTGGATTTTCTGAAGACCAAAACACGTGATTTTTTCTATTAAAAATTCCATTGTTAGTGAATTTTGCTTCATCAGTGAAAAGGATTTTACACGAAAAATTTCGATATTCTATTCTTCTCTGTAAATCAGTTTGATATAGTGTTTCCTACGTGGTGGCGAAATGACTTCCGTCCATATTTCTTTAAAATTAATTTTGATTCTTCTTTAGAAACACCACACTCCATACCTATTTCCCTAATAGACGCAGTTGATTTGAAATGTCAAAACATTGGTTTCGGGTTTCAACGTTAAAATTTGTTGGCGCAACCTTTAGTTTGGTAAAGGTTAGATAGGATCCATACATTTTTTAATTTTCTTCCATTTTACCAAAAATACGCTTATTCGGTTGACGTCGTTCCATATAGGTTTGAAAGCATAACTCGGAAGCTCTGCCTGAATCACGTTCGCATGAATAGTAGCTAATAACATGTCGTTTCTTTTTTCAGTGGAATACATTTTAGAAACTCTTCTAAACGCACTGTAATTATCAAAGCAAAACGAACTTATTAAAAATGATAAATGCAATAATTAAACTTAATTATATTCGACAATGCGTTAGACTATTGTTTTTACTGGACGATTTTCTGTTGTTTTATCATATCCATAGCAATGTATTTAATTAAATGATTTTTTTTTTAATTTTAGATGTTTTACCGGTTATTATTAAAATTAGATACACAAAACTTTATAACGTTGAAATCATAAAAAAATAAGGAATTTAATAAGCTAACTTTCGCTTATGGTTGCTTATTAAAAACGTAAGCTAGGGTTGTAACTCAAAAAGCAGTATTAAAAATTTTTTGTGGTGTTGCATCCAATTAATCTTAAAATTATCTATTAAAAACCTCTTTAAGATTTTACTGTATTTTTAATAACTAACGAGCCAACGGTGATAGAAAATTTTAACGATTTTCAGTTTTTCTCAAATAAATAAGAAACTTGGCAACAATGGTCAATTTTCTTACTGGGTTCTAAATCTTCACGTAATTCTGCCCAACTTTGGTAATTTAACCAACTTTATATCTCTTACAATAACAAAGTTACTCATACAATGTAGTGAGATTTTTACCACCCTACATACATCTTTTTGGGCAAAAGTCCTATGTTTAAAAAGAAGTTTTACAAACTTAAACGTTTCAATTGCAACCATTAGTAAAAAGGGAAATGTTAAAAAATATCGTTTTAAGGAAAATTACGAATAATTAAAAACACTTTTAATTATTCGGTAAAAAACATGTATTTCAAAAAGAGACAGATATTTGAAATATTTGTTAACAGTTCTTTTCTCTTTACTGAGGGTCATTGGATCACGCTTTAAGCTTGTAAAATTTGTATTTTTAAATATTTCTTAAAGTCATTCTATGGTAGTAAATGGAACCTTGTTTTACCTAAGTGTCAAAAATATGGCATGGTCGTTTATTTAATGCACATTTTAAGTTAGAATTGCTGTTAAGAATTGGAATATTTTTCTATATTCAAGCTATGCGTATTTAAGATAGCTTATTTATGACACTATATAGGTATTTATTAATCGTATTGTCCAGAAAATCTAACGACATAAGTCGCAAATTATAGAAGATCGCTACATTGAATACTGTCTCCATTACCTATGCACCAGTCTTACCTTTTACAGCACTATTATTATTTCAACCACAAGAAGCAAACTTGACGCCAGTAAATTTGGCTAGTTTACGTTATTTTAAAAGCGTTATTAAAAAATGATCGCAGAATTATTTCTTGCAAGGATTATTTCTTTATTATAGTTTTTTAATAAGTTTTTTATATCTGTTATCATGTCCTATACGCCATGTTCCCCTAAGTGTAAAACTTCCTTCGGTGCACTTATCGATGTTTACACATAATAATAAAACAATCAAGTATTTCTTGTTCCTTGTAATAAAAAGGAATGATAATAATGGTAACACAGGCGTGAATTATCTAAACTGCGCGTATTTTTAAGATAGAGGAAGGTATACTTGAAAACCTGGTTTAGATCACCCTCGTATAATTTCATTTTCTTAAAAAATAGGGGTTAGATAACAATTTGTAATTCTAAAAAAAAAAAAAAAATCCCAAATCAAACGTCTGGGATTTCAAAACCTAATATTACCTTATCAATCTAATATTTATAATGAAATATCCCCTCAAACAAATCCTCTTTAAAATACAAAGTTAGTTCTCTATTCATAAACCATCCCTACTGAAACACGACACCACCTGGCAAGAGCCCTTCTAAATATAAAATTCAAAGCATCCCTCAGATCAAATCATTATATATCATCAGTGATTTATATCCACCCTTCATAACCACAACCCCTAAAGATTTAGCACAATCATTGTATTTATATCTCTTAATCCGTCTTATTCATTATTGTGTATACAAAACTTCAGGGGTGAGCAATTTCATATATTCTGTAAAATGCAAATATATCGTTAATTTTTTAAGGTAATTAATAAAAATGTTATTAAATGCTTACGAAGAAATAATACTTAAAAGTGAACGAAAATAATCAATCAACTTCTTTAATACAAAGACACAATCACATTTTTTCATCCTTTAAGGGTAGAGTAGGGTATTGTCAGCAGATCCTATAAAATTACTCACTTGAGTTGAGGGGCGAAACGAACATCGATTTCTAGGGTTCACGATCACGCTAGTGACCACTCGCCCTGAAGCTGAATGCGGCATTACACAAAGGGCACCTTAGCCCCAACCTTCCAATTTGCTGAATAGCGAGTGAGGGTGGCCAACAGTGTGTAACAACCGGATGCGTGTTACAACTACTAGCCAATTATTTCCACACTCGTGTCTCAAAAGTTTAATGTTTGTGTAACTTGGAAGTTAGAAAGTGTATTTTAATAATGTACCTGTGCAGTAATATTCGCTACTTAACTTTTTAATTATTCAATCGACAGTTGGATAATAATGGTTGTTAATTTAGTTCATGCTTCACTTAAAACTTCCTCCTTTAATTTACATTATGAACACATTACAAATTAGATATAAAAATTGATTAGCATAAAATATACCAAATTAATAATTATATGAAATTGTTTAATGATCCAATTCGACAAGTAACATTAGCTGATTTAAATTTAATGATTTTAAAACTTTCAACACGCTACAGCATTTCAACAATTTTTTTGAATTAAAAATCAATTTTAAACGGAGATTCATTCGTAACCAAGATTTTTCTTCACTTTTTTCATCAATCACCAACAATCTTTTAAGTCTTGTTCGCGAACACCCATATTGATTTCTTTAACAAAATCGATGTTGAAAACCATCTAAACCGTTTTCAACTTGATGTCTGTCAGTGTGCCTGTAGCCACGATAACTTAAAACGTACATAACCGATTTAATGAAACTGTTACTTCAAATAGCTCGGTTCTACCATAATTGGTTTAAAATGCATTTACAAATAATGGTACTTTATAGAAGGCGCTAAAATATATTAAGCGAATATCTCCAAAACTGCTAACTTTATTCAAAAAGTGGAAAGACCTTTGTTAAAGATAATTAAATACTAAATTATTATTAAATACTGACTATTATTTATATCGAAAAAACTTTCAACTGTATAACTAGCACTGTAATCTTTTTAAAGCTGGTTCAATTATAGATAAGTTTCACATGCAAATTTTTTTAATACGAAACAAAATAAGTAGTTATATCAAAATGGAATGAAAAATTAGCTTTTAATATAGCCTTGATTTTCATATTTATTTGACAAATGAACATGAAACGTCAGTATTTGGTTAATATAAATCTAAAAAGGATCGGGTACTATCTACTGAACTATACGTAAAACCAAAGATTATATTAATTACATTATATAAAGAAAAGTCAAATAGTATTTAATAGTCAGATAGGGTGTATTAATTTATAATATATTTACATGCTCGTATATGTTTAAAGGACCACGTGTGTTTTGTACATTTCATATGGGAGGAAATGAATAAGTTAAAAATATACGTATCGCGACTTTTGCCTCGATTTGCTATTCCATGACGCAAACGTCACAAAGTTATGTTCTGGCCACATCGGATTTTTTTATTTCCATTTGGACCTGTCCTTTTTATTTTTATTTTCCATTAAGATGTTAAAAGTCCTTGTCATTGAAAAGCACAATTGGTGGACACCTTTCAGAATATGAAAACTATTAAGCTGATAAAACACTTCTGCGTTTATTTGCTTTGCAAAGAAACGGTGTTAATAACTACTGACTAACGAACGAATGGTTGGGTGTGGGTGTGACTGTGAGTGTGAGTGAGTCAGTGTTAAGTTGTAAGTTGTAAGTTGTAAGTTGTAAGTTGTCAGTTGTGAGTTGTGAGTTGTGAGTTGCGAGTTACGAGTTGCGAGTTACGAGTTGTGAGTTGCGAGTTACGAGTTGCGAGTTGTAAGATGCAAGTTGTAAGTTATAAGTGTCAGTGTCCAATGTGCAGTGTCCAGTGTGTGTGAGTGTGTGAGTGTGTGAGTGTGTGAGTGTGTGAGTGTGTGAGTGTGTGAGTGTGTGAATGTGTGAGTGTGCGAGTGTGCGCGTGTGTGTGTGCGTGCGTGTGTGTGTTGCGCGCGCGCGTGTGTGTTTACATGTGTGCGTGCGTGATTGCGTGAGGGAGTCATCTTCTATGATATTTTTTTTGCGTGTTTATTTGTTTTGGGTGTTTATTAGTTTGCGTGTGTGTATGTTGGCTACTAGTTTACATGTTTGTCGTGTGGAATGTTGTTAACCTTGGGAGAACCCATGAAGCAAACGTTAAAGTTGCTTCAAAATCTAACTTCTAATTACCCCACAAGATGTCACTACATTTACTTCTATCCCACAAAATAAGTGAATGTATGTTTACAGGCTTAATTACTAGTTTGCGTGATTGAGACGTTTACCTACTTGTGTGTCGATTTGTTTTTCTAACATCTTTCGTCGGCAAGTGCGTGCATGTTCTAGTTCTTTTAAAATACTTTTTTGCATGTTTGGGATGTGTTTGGAATTTGTGGATGTATTTATTGAGTTAACTTTTAAATTATATCACAAGATTGCGCGGTAAATTGGGTGTTAAAATGTAATTATACCATAAGATGGCATTGCAAACTACTTCCAATTATGATACAATATGTCGGTACTACCTTAAATTATACCATAAGTTGGCGTTTCAAACTGTATGTTAACTTCTAATTATACCACACGTTACTGGTAATAACTTTTAAATTATACCACAAAAGAGTGTTTCAAACCTCGAATTATACCATAAGAGGGGGTTCCATTTCCTGGTAACGCCAAAAAGATA
This sequence comes from Vesta saturnalis, assembly GCA_036346205.1. Taxonomy (NCBI): domain Eukaryota; kingdom Metazoa; phylum Arthropoda; class Insecta; order Coleoptera; family Lampyridae; genus Vesta; species Vesta saturnalis. Next base: position 381,034 of record JARFJB010001211.1, on the reverse strand, counting down.
GCCGATTGATCTTCGACCCGTTAAAGAGCAAGACAGAGAGCCCTTTATGATAGTGTCTAAGTTGATTTTGCCATCTTTTAAATTCTACGCTAGCTAATTATTAAATTATACTAATCTTTGGAGTTTTGTAACTTTGAAATTTTCTAATGGAACTTAAAAAATGCGATGAATCATAAGTGAAAGTGGCTACGTAACCCATCTGAAAGAACCTTGATGGTGCGATGATGAGTCATTAAAGGCGAAACTTTCATATAAAGTGCTGAGTAATAAGTGAAAGTTAAACCATAGCGTTACATCTTGAACTTAATTCTTTAAAGATAACACCGTAATTTGTTATACCAGAATACGGCACTGAAAATTGCATAGTACACAGGCATATATATATATATATATATATATATATATATATATATATATATATATATATATATATACGGCGGTAACAAGATCACGAAACAATCAAACGGCAACGGCGAAAGCAATATGGCGGCAAATGGAAGCTGTACCGAACGCGCAGAAAGAGATAAACATATAGGCTAAAACGAAGACGATAATTCGCAGCTGTGGTCCATTAAGACAATGAAAATCTGGCCTAAGCAAGAAGATAATAACAATACGGGATGGGCCGAAAAAGTAGATAAAAAATTCGCCGCAAAGAAGATGGTGAAGGGGGTAGGAGTGTCATGTACCATGACCAGACACATCCTTCCTGCACCATTGCACATCAGACACCAAACTTATGACCATATTCTGAAATGTTTATAGACAATTTACGTTGATTTTCTTATTGAAAATAAAAGAAGTTATAGTGATTATAACAGTGATAATGCTAAGAAAGCTAAGCTGTATAGACTAAAAAAAAACGTGGTCTCCAAAGCGCAAATTATTAATTATCTACACAATAACGCTTGTTTAATTAACAAGCGTTGCACGGGCTGAAATGAAACGGAAAGTAATGTGTCATCCTCCATATAATCCAGACTTAGATTCAAGTGATTATAATAGCTTTAGGCCCCAGAAAAAAAATTTCAACAGGAGTACGTACGCTACCAGACTAAAGACACGCATTTTTATCAGAGGGTTCTTATTTTGAACAATGAAGAATATACTATGTCAACCCTTAACTGGTGACCGTGCGTGTCACCTATTCCCCGCGATCGTTAGCCCGTCTGCGTTCCCCATCAGAAATATGTAGCAAACGGTCGTTTCGTGTACCTCCATAGCTTTTAGTGTGCATCCGAACGTGCTAGTAAGAGATACCTCCTTCGTTTCATTTTCAAAATGTTTACGTCGCGGAATCTAGTAGGCACAAGGTCATTATTAGTGTTATTTTAATATGGATGGTTCCCGAAAGGCTGTAAGAGTATTAGACGATGATTTCGAGGATGTGTACACAAAATGATATGAGGCGAACAGTGACACAAGTGATGATGATGCAGAAGAAGTGTATTACATAGATAGTAATCATTTTACGGACAGTGAACAAGAAATGAGTGAAAATAATGTGGAACATAACCCGGATATAATATCTAGCGAAGACGAAGAACAGTACGTCAATTCCAGTAACTATGGAAAGTACAGGTATAAGTAGAGCAAAAAGGAATCAATCAGAAACGTCCGTACGTCTGCTCATAATATAATTGAACTCCCATTAAAAATGTAAAAAAATCAGAGTCCTGATTATTATTTTAATAAAACGTTTTCGCCAGATATGTATAGTCTTGTTGTCAAGACAACTAACGAAAAACTCGCAACTTTTCAGCCAAAATATAAACAATATAATATAGAATAAACCGAGTTGGCTCATACTGGTGAAATAGAATTCAGAGCTTTTTGGGACCGCTTCTGTATACTTCTGTACACAAATCAAATTATGAAGATGTACAAAGTCTGTTTGCTACGAACGGGAAAGGAAGGCCTTTATTTAGAGCAGTTATGTCGCAGAAGCGTTTCCTAACCCTGATGGCTGACCTATGATTTGACTATGCTGGTAGGTTTTAGATGTAGATGTCGCTTTAAAATGTATATTCCCAACAAATATGGGATAAACGCGTGACTGGGTATTAACACAATGCTTAGGTATATTTATGCTGAGAAAGTAATACGATTAGACAAACATCTTTACAACTCTAATAGAAATGTGACTGGCGACAACTGGTTTAATCATCTACAAAAAAATACACTTACCTACGTCGGTTCAATGCAGAAAAATAAAAATGAAATTTCCCCACAGTTCCTCCCGCCACCAAACCGTAATGGAGGCCACACTTTGTATGGATTTACCAAAGACCTAACACTTTTATTCCGTACAACTAACAAAAATACAGTTTTAATAATAATTTCTTCCATGCATCATTCCATAGAAGTCGATGCAGATGAAACAATTTTTTTTATAACTTGACCAAAGGTAAAGTGTGTAGAATATTCTAATTTTTTTATAAAATAGTAAACATATGTGGAGTCGATTCTCACATTATGTTTCCTTCTATTCCTGAAAATAATTGGACTAGGTTCTAATTTATAGTAACCCTGGCAGATGAACTAGCCTCCTCACATTTGCATAGAAGGTTTGATGTGCCAGTAATACAAAGCCAGGAAGTATCCTTGACATTTCCGAAAACAAGGTTAATGAATAAGAAGAAAAGATTGAAATAGGGTCACCAGTTAACGGTTAATATATAGTCTGCATTTACCAGAGAAAATTGAACTACGCTGGTATAACCATATTTTATATCTCAACTTCCTGAAATTAAAGATTAGCACAAATATATGTAGAAAGTTATGTTGTACGCAACAGATATAAATAAAAACAATACTAATCAAAAATCAGTGAATTTAATTTAAGGCAATTAAACGCATAAAGTATACAAATTTGAATCACTCTGTATATATCTCTCATTTCATTAGAATTGTAATTTTAACGTATCTTTCTGATTTTCCGTTTCATCATAAATCCGTAAATAAAATTTTAATATGTAGATACAACCCCTACGTTGTACTTATATAAGCAGATGCTAACTTAAAATATTAGCCTTGACATTGTATAGGTATTTTTTAAGGATATGACTATTGAGTAAAGTGGTGGCGTGTTACAATTAGTGCTGCGCGATAGTGAAAATTGATTATCGATAATATCGATAAATCCATTATCGATAATATTGATTATCGATAACGCCGATAATATCGAGCATGTATAGCTTTCGAAAGGCTAACCATTACCCGTATCACTATCTATAGTTTTGTGTGGAGATAAAATGCGTCGTTGCATACTAAGTAATAAGTAATATTTACGAAAAAAATAAATCAAAAAGAATTTTTGCCTCATTGAGGTGGCAATAAATTCTTTTAGATTTTTTTGAGAATTTATTCTTTTTGTAAATATTATCGATAATATCGATATTATATATATATATATATATATATATATATATATATATATATATATATATATATATATATATATATATATATATATATCAGGGTGGCCGCAACCAACGCGTCGGTCTCTAGCACCCAAACGACTGAATTTTTTCAAAATATGTTTGGGCGAGAATATGTAAGCCTTCTAGGACTACAATCTAAGTTTGATTTATACAGGGTGATCTACAAACTTGTTACTTATCAAAGTTATATTATTTTAAATGGAATACCCTCCTTTTTAATTTTTTTTTTTTTTTTTGAAATAAGGTGAAAAAATAAGGTAGGCTTTCATTAGAGTTCCCTATACCTAAACCTTACAGTTTCCGAAATATTTAACATTTTTTGAAAATGTAGTGTTGTCAAAAAATTCAAGTATTTTTCGATTCAGAAAAGATGAGACAATCTAATCTAGGTCATCGTAATAAGGATATTTGGAAGTACGTATTCTGTTGTTTATTGTTTCAAATCATAATTTATAAAATACAAAGAATAACGCGTAAAGTTAACAAACTTCAAAGTTAAATATCTTTGTTATTTTAAATACAACGCCCAAGAAATTTTTATCGGAATGGAACAGTCTTTTGACAATAGTTCGAACTGTATTAGGGTTCCCTTTACCTAACTTCAATACTTTTCAAGAAATTAGTGTATTTGTTAGATTTTTAGAAATTACACCATTAACTCATGTCGATCAGTTATGTTATGTTTCTAACTCTACGATCAAAGTGTGCTGGTGCCCCATCTAATTGTAGCCACATATTCCCTCTAATGTTCAACGGAACGTTTTCGAGAAGTGTCCAAAAGTCTCGCATTAAAAATCTCAAAAATTTTCTACTATTTAAATGACCATTGAAAAAGTATGGTCCAATTATCTGATCTCGAATAATTCCTGTCAATACGTTTATCCTCCAAACGATTTTGGCGGTCAACAGTATTAAAAGCATGCCTATTCTCGGTATCATAATAGTGAAAATTATGTCTATTTACCAAACCGTTGTTGTGAAATGTTGATTCATCAGTAAACAAAACGAAATTAAAAAAATCTTGTTGATCCCCTATTTTTTCAATTGCCCACAAACAGAAATCTATTCGTTGTTGAAAGTCATTGCCATACAAATTTTAATGAATTTCTATATGATAAGCATGAAATTTGTGTTTTTTGAGAACTCTTCTCACACTTCCTCTACTTAGATCTGTTTGTCTAGCAATTACTCTAGTACTAGTGTGGGAATTTTCAGCGATAGATCCTAATACTAAAAACTCACTATCTTCATTGCCAGTTACCGGTTTACTATTATTAGGTTTTGGATAGGCAGTGTTACCTGTGGCTCGAAATGTTTGTAAAAGCCTTTCAAAAGCTGTCGTATCAGGATGGTTGCGATCAGGGTACTTTTGGGCATAAACCCTGGAAGCCAAAAGACAATTTTCATGGCATTCTCCTATGGTCAACACCATGTCCACTCTTTCTGGCACTGAATATTTCATTGTAATGAAAAAATCATCAATAGTTACAAAACACTGTCGTATTTTGTAATACGTCAATACGACAGAAATGTTTATAAATCAAAGAATTCTAACTGATCGACATGAGTTAATGGCGTAATTTCTAAAATTTAACTTTGCAGTTTGTTAACTTTACGCGTTATTCTTTGTATTTTATAAATTATGATTTGAAACAATAAACAACAGAATACGTACTTTCAAGTATCCTTATTACGATGACCTAGATTAGATTGTCTCATCTTTTCTGAATCGAAAAATACTTGAATTTTTTGACAACCAACATTTTCAAAACATGTTAAATATTTCGGAAACTGTAAGGTTTAGGTATAGGGAACTCTAATGAAAGTCTACCTTATTTTACACCTTATTTCAAAAAAAATTAAAAGGATGGTATTTATTTAAAATAATATAACTTTGATAAGTAACAAGTTTGTAGATCACCCTGTATAAATCAAACTAATTTTAGATTGTAGTCCTAGAAAAACCGCCCCAGATTTTGAAAAATTCAGTCGGGGTGCTAGAGACCGACGCGTTGGTGGTAACCTGTACAAAAAAAAAAAAAAAATATATATATATATATATATATATATATATATTTATTATATAAATAATATTGATAATCTATAACTTTCGGAGGTAACTATTCTCCGTCCCTATCTATAGTTTTTTGTGGAGATAAAATGCGCCTTTTCATACTAAATAATAAGTAATAATATTGACGAAAAAAATAAACCAAAAAGAATTTATGGACACCTCACTGATATTTACAAAAAAAAAAAAAAAATGTATGCTCACCTTACTGAGGTGACAATAAATTCTTTTAGGTTTGTTTTCTTTTTTCGAGAATTGACGGTCACCTCACTAATAAATTCTTTTAGATTATTACTTAGTATGCAAGAATGCATTTTAACTCGACACAAAACTATAGATAGTGACACGGAAAATGGTTAACCTCTCGAAAACTCTACATTAGCGATAACATCGGCGTTATCGATAATCAATATTATCGATAATCGATAATTCTAGATAATCAATTTATCGATAATGTCGATAGATAAATATCGGTAATTATTCGCACCCCCAGTTACAATTGACATTTATCACATACAATTTTTTGTAAACGCCGTTAAATGATTTCCAAATTTAAATAATAGTTAATTTCATTAATATAACAATATATTCAAAATGAGCAATTAAAAGACGTTGGTCTAACAATATATTTTGTTACTAAATGGCATGCAATTTAAATAATTTGTAAATTCTCACCTGTTTATGCATCTCTACATTGAGTCCATAAGACATCTCGTAATACTGTAACAGAAAAGCTGAAATTAGTATACTTTCTCTGTGTGAGAAACAGCAAGAAATAATTAAACAAATTGGTCGATAAAACGGGGATTTCAAAGAATCGTTTTCACCTCAACTCATTCACTTCTTTCCAAAAAGACAGATTTAGAAAATTTGTTATGAACTGGCGTTTTACTATGTTGATCTTAAATTCGAATTAAGACGCAAAGAAACGTACGCCGCCAATAAATAAATGGTTTATAATTTACTCCTTTAAACATGAAATTTATAACGGTAATTTCTTCAGATCCTGTTATTTAAAAACTTTTAATTACGTTTGTTTTTTTAATAACGACATTATAAAACTACTTAAAAAACAATTAAAGAAAAAAGTGAAGAGATAATTATGGTTTGAATAAACTTCTTTATGAGTTTGTTTAAATGTTATCAGTAACTTCTTAAGAAATACACCTCAATTATCTTAATAAGCCTAACCACAGCACAAACAATTTTTATGATATAAAGTGATTATAATGACACGAAGAAAAATATTCCTATGAGAATGTTGGAGATTACGGTTCTTTATCGGGATATTTAGCAAGGTTCACAATCTACATTACTAAAAATGAGTTTTTCAAACCATGCAAAAATGTAACGGAGCTAATGAAACATTCAGCACTACCTTATCAATGGATAATACATAAACTATTTTGAATAATGGATAATGATAAATAAGACTAGTTAATGAACAATCACATTTATAGACTAACCTCCAATAGTCCAGTAATCTAGTCATAGGAAAACTTATACGTTAGGGTACTTTTTAAGGTTGATACGTAAGCCACGATTTTACTAAACTTTACAAATTTAGAAACCTTATTTGAATGAATCAATCGATAAAATAAAATTTTTAGATTTTGCAAGTGTGTATATTTTTTAACCCAATCATTTGGAAGATCTTGTTTAATGAGTTTTTTGAAAGTGTCTTAAAAACAAGATATTGTACGGTTCAGCAAATTATTTTTAGATTGTACAAGAAAATCGACATTACATACTTATTAACTATAGGATACTTTACCAATAAAATATCGACATTTACATAATCCGGGCCTTTGAGTCCCGTTATACAGGGTGACCCACCTATCTGGTCTCGGAATATAGCTCCTAAATCAATAGAGATTTATAAAAAAATCCAACGGTATGTTTTTGAAGACTACGAGAACTACTTTTTAAAATTATGTTTGTGTACAGGGTGCTCCATAAATACGTGGCAAAAAATTACGAAATTTTTTTTAACGGAACACCCTGTATATTTTTTCGTTTTTAGAAACTGTCTTTTGTAAGCTTTACAACAATACCTCGTTTTTAGTCATTGGATGCAGCGTTGCCAAGTTATTCACGTTTTAGTAAAATTTGCGGGAAAATCATATTTGTAAAAAGAATATCAGTGTTTTTTTGTTTTTATAATCAGAACGATAAAAATTACCAGTCTAGTAGACAAAATGTTAACTTTATAAAAAATATACAGGTCGTCCAGAACAGATCATCCAAAAAATCATTTTCAAATAGCTAAAACTTAATTTTTTCAAATAGAACACCCTGTATATATAAATACATGATATGAAAGCTTATTTAATAAGCTTTCTAATGATATCATAATTGTGGTAACTAGTATTACTTATAGGTAAAAACCTAAAAATAAAAAATACGTCCTTTTATTTTCGTTTTCTTATTCATTTCAAAAGAAATTTAAAAATAAACAAATATTTGTAAAGCACTGGTTTACAGAATTAGCACTTTCTTCTGCAAAATACCCAATTGGAGTATTAGTAACCTTGTTTTCATGACTAGGTACTACTTTAATTATAAAATACATAGGTCCCAGACTAAATTATGTATAAAGCAATGGTATAATAGGAAACGCAAAGTAATCACTGAAAATAAAACACAATCTTACCAGTTTTCAGGATAAACGATTGCCAATAACTATTTCTGAAGCTATTATAAAATTATTGTTTTTTAAAGAATATTTGGAAAAGTTTAAAATGAATTATTCTAGTGAAGAACTAATTGAAATGGTTTACATTTTGGGAGAATGTCAGAAAAACTGTTTTTAGCAAGCAGAGTGTACGCTCAACGATATCCGCAGAAAGGACATCCCACTGGCGCATGTTTTAAAAAAGTAGCAGCGAGATTCAATACTACCCGTTCTATAAAATATAGTACACATAGAAGACCAGCTTCTGTCTTAACAGAAGACAATGAAATTAGTTTTTTAACAGCTGTAGTCGAAAATCGAAATATAAGTACACGGCAATGAAGTAAATACGTAGAAATTTCACGAACAAGTATACAACGGATTTTAAAGAAAAATAAATTTCATCCATTTCATTACAAGTTATATCAGGAACTTCTACTCCGAGATTATAATCACAGAATGGAACACTGCAGATGGATAAATAATACGATTAATACTGAACGGAATTTTTTGAGGAAACTACTTTACACAGATGAATGTACTTTTCGTAAAAATGGGACGGTAAATTGTCATAATTTTCATTATTATGCAGATGAAAATCTTCATTTGATTAGAACCACTTCCCAAGAAAAATGGTCAATAAACGTCTGGGGTAGTATTATCGACAATAATGTTATCCGTCCTTACTTTTTTAACAGGATATTAACTGGTGCTGTATTTCTAGATTTTCTTCAAAATTATTTAAGGCAATTTCTGCAAAATGTACCACAGCATGTTTTAAATATATGTGGTACCAACACGACGGTGCTTCGGTCCATTATGTGTTACCTGTTCGTCAGTGGTTGAGTGAAGAGTTCCAACATAGATGGATAGGTAGAGGAGGATCGGTACATTGGCCTGCCAGATCACCGGGCCTAACTCCCTGTGTTTTTTTTTCTGCGAGGATATGTGAAAAGCAAAGTGTACAACCCACCAGCGACTACCAAAGAAGATATGAAAGTGAGAATAAGAGAAGCATTTAACTCCATTTCACCAAATTCAAGATCAATTAATTTGTTTATTTTGGTTTTATGTTTATTAAATATTAAATGTAGGTACTTATATATTTTTAATTTTTAGGTTTTTACCTATTAATAAGTAATACTAGTTACCACAATTATGAAATCATTAGAAAGCTTATTAAATAAGCTTTCATATCATGTATTTATATACAGGGTGTTCTATTTAAAAAAATAATACACTGGTAATTTTTGTCGTTCCGATTATAAAAACAAAAAAACACTGATATTCTTTATACCAATATGATTTTCCCGTAAATTTTACTAAAACGTGAATAACTAGGTATCGTTGTAAAGTTTACAAAAGACAGTTTTCTAAAAATAAAAAAATATACAGGGTTCCGTTTAAAAAAATGTCGAAATTTTTTGCCACGTATTTATGGAGCACCCTGTACACACAAAAATAATTTTAAAAAGTAGCTCTCTTAGTCTCCAATAACATAACGTTGGAATTTTTTATAAATCTATTGATTTAGGAGCTATATTCAGAGACCAGATAGGTGGGCCACCCTGTATAAAATCACGTATAGTCAGAACAAAGTTATTGAAGTAAAGCCTACTTATTTATACATATTATGAGATTAAATATGAAAGTGAACATTATTGTTTAAAATTTTTTCGGTATTAAAGAATCATTTAGCGCACATTCTAATACTATGCTCATTACAGATATTATTTTTACTAGTAATTAATACACATCATTGTGATTTCACGATCAATATTTGCGGGTCACACTGAGCATTTCTTTCTCTTAACTGTTGCACTTGTTTGAGCGGCTGGCGGACCAGAGATATCAATAAATATGCTCTACGCCGTAAGTTAGGGTTAGTAGATCTTCTCTATATATGTGGTATCACTAGTTCCTTCGCAAAATTTTTCAAACACAATCTGCGTTTATGAGTCACTCCTATGTTGCCGGATATTCCTTTGTAAAGAGTATATGCGTTGAGTGCTGCAACATCAATCATGTTGAAGAAAAATGTCATGTGCCATTGTTTACTTTGCCTCTTGCACGCGTATGTCGACACCATTTGAAACGCCAACATCGCCCTTTGTTTTATTATAATGAGTGATAATTTAGCCTTCCTCTTAGCGTCATTGTTGATAGATGGGTCGTGCATGGTGCTTAGTAAAATTACGCATTTGTTCTTTTTACGTGCGTTACCATGGATACATTATTTTGAAAGCAAAACAATGAAGAGCAGACTACACGATCTTTTGAGGTTTTCATTTCTTTCGGAATGTCACGCTTATTCTGACAATAATATTTTTATCAAACGGATAAATTGCTAGCGGAATACTAGTGAAGAAGTTGTCTATCGTGAGATTGAGGCCAAGAATTATGAATGCCACGCATTGTACTACTTCAAGCCCCAGGTTTTTATGTGGAGGTTTTCCGAGCTGGCGACCAAACATAAACTAAACCATCCAGAGCATAACCAGACTTAGATTCACACATCCAAAATATTTTAAGTCTATATTTGGCCGGTTTACTTGACATATATTGAACGAATCTGCATCTACTTCTAAACCCAACGAGTTGTTCACCAATAGTTACATCCGGTATGACACAGGTTTTGAATTGCTGAATGAATAAATCCCAAACGTACTACACCATTGCTACTTTATCGGTTTCCAAACGCGCAATCCGGGTTCTCTTGAGGCCAAATCTGACGAATCTTCGTATTTCTTCAAAGCGAAATATGGACATTGTGGCTCGGTATATATGATTGGCAAATTCACTACAAAATAGTACTCTCGTAGGAACATTCCAGCTTCTGCGAACTCCCGCATAAGTAAACCACAGAATACAAAAACAGTTACGTCTTTCCACGGTTTTGCTTTTGCTCCGTAAAGACGTCTCCCCTCTAAATTAGTACAGTTCACAATTTCTTATACAATAATTGGAATTGCAAATAACTGAAACGCTTCGTTTGGTGTTGCAGCAATATGTTTTCTTGCTAGTCCTGGCGCACGCAGAATAATGCCCTCCAATCCAGACCACTTGGAGCAATGTAACCACTCGTTGAAGAACTACTAATATCGTCAACATCATCCTCTGAATTATCGTCAACATCATAAGAACTGGATCCAGAATACTCGTCAGAAACCAATTCGAAATTTGTGTCTTCTATGTCATCATTTTCTGCTTCTGGCACATCACTTTCTTCAGAAGGGAGATCATCACTTTCAGCTTCCCACTGCGACACTGTTTCTTCATAGACACGGTCACCAAATCTCACGCTTTGCGCATTCTTTTTTGATGCCATTATGATATGTATTTCACAAGTTCACTCGATGCAACTTTTATTACAACTAAATGAAAATCAGCTGTGCCTACTTTTATACACCCAGCAGTAATACAGGTTTCAGCTTGCACAGACACGTACAATTCCGGGCAGCAGTGTATGACAAATTATAATGACTATCAACCTTAAACTGGTGTTATAGGAACTAGTTGTACATGTGCTTCGGAAGCACGGTTTATGTTAATACGGGTTACTAATGAAAAAGATTTATTTTTCTATTTCTAAATATGAATGTTTTTTGAATCAAGTGTGTTTTGAAGGAAGATGTGTTTACAGCATATCTCAATGCTCAAGCCGATTGAAATTATGTTAAATAAATTATGCGTAACTAAAATCTCTCCGGACCTGAGAGGCCCGGTTTGTGCATCCTAGGGTTAATGTACCGTGGAAAAACATTAAAAAAAGTCATAATCGAGTTAAACAGAAACCACTTTAAGAAAGACAATTAGATTTGTATGAACAAATTGTTGGTTTTTCGGTTATCACGGTAATCTTATCTTTACGGCTTTTTGTTTAAAAAAGAGTAAAGCGGTAGTATTACACTAGAGGTTTTTCAACTTTCAGTTGGATTATTAACATGAAATTAGGTATGATGTCATACACGATCATGTCCGTTCTACTTAAATTTTTTTTTCGCCAGCTATACTGGGTGTGCCAACAGTCGGTACCAATCTGTTATGTTAACTTGTCTATTATAGTTTTCGACATCCGTCGATTTTTCTGAAAAAAATTATCGCCGTAGTAGTTTACGAAAAAACTTATATCTCGCAAACTCTTCTAAGTTAGGAAACCAAATTTTTGGAGCAGTTAGCTGGAAGTTTAGGCTAACTCTGTGAACACAATACAAACTCAAAAACGAGGGTAGGTAGAAACCTAATCCCACAGTCTGTTGAGCTCCGGAATATCATAAAAGCCCCTCTTTGTAATTTGTTTTGGGGCTTTTATGGATGCTACGACGCCGTCTCACGAATACTTTATTTCATCGCGTTTTTGTTTTAGTGACTTTTGCATCGAATTAACCGTGACGTGGTTTTCCGTAAAGACCACAATTTGCCCCGGAAATAGTTCGTTTACGTACGAAAACACAACAAATTCTTCTATTTGTCGCACAACATCCGCCAAATTTAAATATTCTTTCTGAGACTGTCTTCTGACTACAACATTGACAAAGTAGCGGCCATTTTGTTAATCTTCGATGATTTCTTCAACATTAAAATCATCTGGCAAATTTTCGTAATCGTTAAACGACCTTAAACTGTCGGAGTCGCCTTGTACCTCTGCCGTCTTTCTAACTTTATGGCGAGGAAGGAGGACGGGGTTCAAACTCTATTCAGTTTCAATATCATGTGAAACACTCTTGCCAGCAGGAACTTACACTTTCTTCCTGCATGTCCTTGTAACTTTAGTTGCTTCTGCCCTTCTAAACAGTCCAGGAATCGACTATGAATGACATCCCTTTCATCGCAAGTATTTCGTGGTATGCGGTTTAAAAAAAACATCGGAACTATCCCATACTTTCGGAAATCAGGCCGTATATTCTCTGCTTCATTAGGTGCAATAATATTCACCAATTTTTTCAGCAGTGGTGGAAAATGCTGTTTTAGAACGCAGAAGCTATGGATACCTTCCACAGTATTCATTCCAGTCAGACATCTATTTTCAAGGGTCGAAACATAGCCACACGTAGGGGTTGTGTTAGATGCATACTGTTGGGTACTTGATTTTGGCGACATAGGTTGAAGCCCTAAACGTCAAAGTGTGATGAAAGATTGGAGCAGATAAGAACCTTATTTCCGTCCAATTTTTTAAGTCTCAGTAATATGGGAATACCAGTTTATAAAAACAGCACCATCGAACCATCCACTAGAACTATTGTTGTACTGACACCCATTCGGCCTATTTTCAGTCCATGTTGTCCACATATGAGCAGATTTTTATACAAATACGGAGAGAGGACTTCTCCAGCAGCACTTTCCACAAACATTGCAGAAATCGATGTTTTTGAGGAAATTCAGATGGTTTCTGGGTATTTTCTGCCTTTTTTCACTATTACTCTGCTCTCTCCCGGATCATATGTTAAGTTCCAAATATGGAAGGGTGGCACATCTTGTAGCTTTCCTTTCAAATTTTGGATGAAATCCCTCGGAGTCGACTCATTTATGGCGGCCCTAGTGCGCTTGATATTTTCAGCAAATCTGTGGGAGAGTGTAGGATGCCTGCTTATAAACGTCTTGACCCATTCGTGACCAGGCAGATTATTCGTGAATCTACGGACAATCCCGCCATCCCGTTTTAAATAATCTTGCACACTGTCTTAACTCCCTCTCGTTAACTGGAAAACCTAAATCTCCCTTTGCCACAATACAATTAACAAATTCTTCATCTGCTGTGAAAACTGTTTCTTTTCCAGGTTTTCTGGGAAATTTTCCCTTCAATTCATAATTGTTCTGTGAGGAATTCGGTACTTTTTTTCGGCTTTTCTGGTTGATATTTGTCCCTGTCTGATTTCCCGAAGTCATGTTTCCAACGATTCTCGGCATTTCTGTGAACAAATGACCAACTCCTGTATAAAAGTGTGGCATCAGTAACTCTGTGGGGTTACTTTGCTCCACTGGAGCACCAATTTTAAATCGAAACAAAGCCACAACACTACAGATCATCACATGCAAAACATTTACCTTTCCCCGATTTGTAGTAACCAAAATTTTTCGCAGAGAAGAAATTGCAACAACACAACCTTCAAAGTTGGGTTAGGATGTCACATGAAACTTACGCGCGGAATTGTCCAGGCAATTGTCACGTTACACTTACATGTTTCACCTTCAAAACACCGGCGTCACCCAATTTAATATTTTTCCCACAAATGGCGCAGAGCAACCCCACTGTACGGTATGGGCGGACAAATGTAAATAAGTAGTTCATTATCTGTCAACGTGAAAAGGAATTGCTGCAATTCATAAATAAAAGTGATTCGAACATGCAAAATTATCCAAACGAAGTTGTGTTAGACTTGTTTGTAATCCATGGCATGTGTCAAAAAATGTTTAGCGAACTGTCCGTGAGTTTAATTTAAAATATCCTAACTTACAAAGCAAGACACGGGGAAAGTTCTCACGACTGAGAAATAAATTTATAAATTTTGGGGAAGTTGCTAAACCCATTACGAGATTGAAACAACTAACTTGCAATGAATATAATCAAAATGCCATTCTCGGATATTTTCACACGGATCCTTAAGCCTCAAGACGAACGGAGTCTTTGGGGAATGTGTCATCGGAGTATAGTTTTTGCAGTCTTATGAATGAAAAGAATGTAGCTTATGACTGTGTAAAATGGTAAAATTGTATTGCAGAGTATAAAAATCCGATTCCAAAGACGCCGTGCCATGCTTGGTAAGTTGGGATATTTTAAATTAAACTCAGGGACAGTCCCCTGAATCTTTTTTTGACGCATCCCATGGATTACAACTTCGTTTGGATAATTTTGCATATTCGAATCACTTTTGTTTATGAATTAGCGCAATTCGTTTTCCCTTTGACAGATTATCAACTACTTATTTATAATTATCTTTTGTTTCCATGGCATACTCAAACAAACGTAGAATCTCTTGGCAATGTAACAGATTTCTTGATTTTTATTGAATAACTTGATAGAGATTGAAGTTAATTAGGGAATGCTTACTTAACACTCGCCCTAAAATTCACTTTCGAATTGCGCAAAAAAAATATAAAAATCCATTTTAAAAATGGAGTTTTTGATATAATTGTTGAATGTGACATTTGAAAATCGCCTCCGCCGATATGGTACAAAATGGAACCATTGATTGATTCCCAGCTAATTGCTCCACAAATTTGGTTTCCTAACTAAAAACGGTTTGCGAGATACAAATTTTTTCATGAACTACTACTTGATATTTTTTACAGAAAAATCCACATTGGTTGTCTAAAATCGGAATTAGAGAGCCAATCGAACTATGTGAGAAAAAAATGTAGATTTTCATTTAAAATAAAAAAGTTGGTACCGACTTTTGACACACCGAGTATATCTGGAGGAATAAAAATATTTTAGGTAGAACAGACATGATCGATGACAACATACCTAATATAATAAAAAATACAACTGAAAATGGGCAAACCTCTAATGCACGGTCTACGTAAATAACCCTGTATGCCATCCGAATGATCTAAATTTATGGGCTTGAATATATACGTCTCTGATCCTTCGAAACTTTGTTGAATAATCGAAATGTAAAACCAAAAATAATTACTTTATTGCACATTCTCAAGTGTTTGAAAATTATGAAATTTAGTAAAGAGTAACCACCGGTTTGAAATAATCCACAAACACAAATATGGATAAGATTAGAATCAATAATGTAGTGGATATTAACAAAGATAATTAGGTGACGACCAATTTAACTTTAGAATCACATTTTCGAAAAGTGCATCTAGGGGATTAGGGCGTCACATAATGGGTGAATTACAAAAAAGCAATTATAACTTCTAAACTCTTAGGTGTTGATCAATTTAATATAAATCGTTTTAAGCCATTTTGGAAGTACGAATGAGGTAGTTGTATAAAGGGATGAATTAAAAAAAAATCGCGACTGCCAAGCCCTTAGATATCGATTAATTTAACATTAATATAACATTTTTAAATTAAAATACATCATTTAAACCAATTTAGAAAGTCAATCTAGGAGATGAGGATATTGTGTAAAGGGGCGAATTAGAAAAAAAGAATCACAATTCTTAAACTCTTATGTGCCAACATTGGTTTAACTAAAATACTCCATTTCAGACATTTTAGAACAGTCCATTTAAGGGATGAGGGTGTAGTATATGGGGATGAATTAAAAACAATCGTAACTTCTGATAAATTTTAAAACTTTTAAACAGGAACGTGTCGATAGATTCAACATTTAAAATCTTTTTTTTTTTGTAATGTGCTAAAACAATATTTACAATAATAAGTTTTAAATAATCGAATCTTAATTCATTTTCAATCTTTGACTAACTTTATGTTTAACATCTGCTATTTCGAAAATGGCTTAAACGATTTATTTTAATTACACAATTACTATTCTAAAGTGAAATTGATCGACACCTAAGGATTTGGATGTCGTCTTCACCTCATTGACGTCACCCCCACTCTAGACTAGATAAAGTAGATACAGATAAATTATTTGATGTATGTGCTGAACGTGTGCTATAATAATAATTAAACTAAGGCCTTATAGTTGTTGAAGAAATGGGAACATTTATTTAAGTACAGCATAAATAAGTTATTATTGATCCCTGTGGCACGCCCACGTCAATGTCACTTCTTTTAAAAAAAAGTCTTCAACTACGATACGTACTCGTCTTTTATCAAGAAAACTTGAAACCCGATTGGTGTCAGTTAACCCAAACCCAAGTAAAACTTATGCCAAACTTGGTCTAATATTTTTAAAATACCTAAAGCGACTACAACTGTTTAACCAAATATTTCTAACATTCCAAACTTAGGCCACCCGTTGAACGACTCTGCTTAAAACCGTATTGGTGATTACAAAAGAGTTTGTTACAATCAAGGAAAAAAAGTAGCGGCAGATTGACGGATTTTTCCATAACGAATGGAATAAAATTGGTCGGTACTTAGACGGGTCGGTCTTGTTGCCTTCTTGAGAATAGGTTGAAAATTTGCTAACTTGCATGATGAAGGAAGAACACAGATTAAATAGAGCTTAGATAGAACTGGTATTACTGACATCAAAAATTAAATGGTGTCAGCGTAATGGTTGACTAGTCGCTCAGTTTTTTCCTGAAACATAGAAAGATTGGCGTTATCTTCAGTTACTACAGAACCGTTAAAAGATGTCATAAGGGGAAATGAAAATTAGTGATGGCTTTAGTTGAATACCACAATTTACAACAACCCAAATAACACGTAGCTAATTCATTTGCATTGTTCGAACAAATGTTTAGCATTCACACTTTTGCAAATATTTCTAGCACCAACGTAGTCCGCTCGACTCCCCAATCTTTCGTTGCAATTCCATTTGGTATGACACATTTTTCAAAGATATTGCATCAGGACAAGCCCTAATGAACTAGGGTTGGGAACGAGAATGAGCTATACGATTTTGTTTTTGGGAATGTATACTCCATGCCGATGAGGATGACTTCAGATACTGAAAGAGCAATGTCCGAAGACAAGGACGACTTAAAACAATTTTCGAGTCATAAGAAGGTTGCAAAGAAATTTCATATTACTCCAATGTTGACTTGAAACACCACGAGGTTCTATCGCTGAGGAACTTGGGACAGTAGTTATTTTAGTTATGCAATGGTCAGATAAACGTAGTGGGGAAGAAACTAAGGTTTTATAAACAAATGAGCTTGATGTGAGAGAGGTCTAGAAGATGTGGAGTATGATTAGGGATAGGAAGGATTCTAGTGAATTCACAAATCGTTTGTATGAGATCGCGTGAAATAGCAAACGGTTCGGCACTATGACCAGTTGGATTAGTCGTAAATGAAAAGTGAAGCCAATTGGGATAGTCAACTATCGAATTAAGGTAATCAAAGAAGTCTTAAAAATTGGTTTTAATTGGGAGATCTAGACATAGACCTAGATGCCACACTACAATTTCACAAATTTAGGACCAGAATGTTCGAACCAAATCACATCAAATTTTTAATCCTCCAAATAAGAAAAACTCTTGTAAGCGATGCTATCTTTGAGATAGGCGCACACACATCTTTATATCGAAAGTTAAAGTGAAGACTGAGTTGGGTGAATCGGAGTTCTTAGAGAAAACGTGCTTCTGGTAGAAAATAACTGTCAGGTACTAAGTGTTCAAGGTGTTGATGAACATCATTAATATTAGACCTGATACAACGTGTTAGAATAATGGATCAGAAATTGAATACTTTCGATGACCGAGATCGCTCGAGGACATCCGAAGTGGTAGGATTCTATGTCCGAAATTTTTTACCCTAGAAATCACGATCATGTTTGCTTTAATTTTGAACGATAGAAAGATTACAGTGCCCTTAATGAGTTTAGAAAATTGAAGAACCAGTATTAATAAGGAGCACATGGAGGTTCGGAAAATTATGAATATATAAATAATTATTGGCTATAAATCAAGCGGCTAACAAAGTGTGGTAACGTTGACCTTTCACGTCTGTGGCGTGTGCCCTAACATTTAAAACACATCCTAAAGCTCTATAATTTGAGTGGAGGCAACATTTAAAATCTAAGTGTCACAGTAGTGACAATGCCATAAAATGCAATGTATGTTGCTAACATTGCGATCTATTGAAACAAAGGCTAATATAATAACTCATAATTGCTAAAAATAAAGCAAAGAACAATTTAATATTAAAAGTGTACTTTTTGTTGTTAATTTTATAATGTTTTACACATATACAACAACCACCTACCAATGTACACAATTTTGTAATACATTAGAGTAGTTAAAAACAGCTCACATTAAAATATATAATTAGGATCTACGTGTAAAATTACATGTTCGGCTTTTGTAAATTAACTCTCTTGCATTTGGCCATCAAATTTATGGCTGCTTCAATATACTTAAACAGTTATAAATAGCGTGAAATATGTATATGTTATAATTGCGAGCACAATCAAACTAAGACTAATTCATTGAACGAACTTTACAGGCCGATTTTTAATTATACTAAAGTTAAGTGTGTATATAATTTTAACGGTTTTATTTATTGCATCGTATTGAAACTAATTAATGACATTTAGAAAACTAAGCGATAACCAAGGTGGTACAAGGTACCAGCAATAATAAATCAATTAAACTTGCTATTATACTTGCCCCGGTTGATTAAGGCAATTACTTTACCTACAGACAATTTACGAGACGTGCGTGTAAACGAGCTGTACTGCCAACTTAATAGCGCAACTCGAGTTACTCAACAAAACCTCTGGTGGTATTGCTGTGCATGAAGGCCGTAGAACGTGTTACAAAACTGATGTAAATGACCTCGAAATAATTATTCGACCACCCTGTAATTGTCGGAACGAATTGACCGTGTTTTTTTATCTTCTTTGATTACATTGATGTTGTGTTAATTCGTTCATCTTTATAGTAAATATTTACCTCTTTATGTATATATGTGTAACTATAATGAGAACATCTATATCCCTATAAATGTTTAAATAAATTTATTCAAATATGATAAAGTTAACGTTTATTGACCGGTTTAACGGATTCTTTAATTTCTCGAAACGCGTTTGTTTTCATACGTAAACTGTTATTCCATACAAAATGAAACAAATTAATTACTATCTGTTGCAATTGAGTGTTTTTTAATAATGTTTGTTTTTCCCCGAAAAATTTGTTCATAATCGTTCTTTTTGTTTTATAATGGCTAGACGACTAGTCAAAAGATAAATATTTGTGGAATATATATCGTGATAACAGTGTACCAGTTTTTTTTTAGACCAATTGTTTTGTCAAACATTGTTCAGTAAAATTTAGATAATTATGTTTACTTATTCTTTTAGGGGAGTATGTATATTTTGAAATATGTGAAATGATTAGTAAATATTTATTTGGATATCTTTATTAGTATTAGTTATCTAAAGGGTGTTCTTTAAATTCCGGAAGGAGATTTCAAGATCTCTGTTTATTTAGTACTTTTACCTTGAGCAACAATAGATTTGCACTATACAGTATGTTTATTTGTTTAGGGCCAAGCGTGTACCTCCTTTATAAAATAAATTGTGGAATTATCTTGTATTTAAAACATTAGTGGTATTAAATATGGAATTGTTTGTCCCAAATAGCACGGTACAATTCTTTTTCGTCTTACAGGTCAAAAATTTGTTTCTCTTTCTGCATGATTTTTAACTAAATAAAAAAAAATACATTTGTATTTGTATTATTTGCGAATATTTAACATATTACATATATATATATATATATATATATATATATATATATATATATATATATATATATATATATATATATATATATATACAGGGTCCGGCACAAGAGCGCCTTCTTCTATATCTTCCGTTTTATATACGCTAGATTAATAAAATTTGGAATGCAGTTATAGTTTAGTTGTGTGCATATTCTAAAATTTTTCACGCGAATACAGGTTGTTTATTTAAAGAGGACCAAATAATTATTAAAAAATTTAAATAGAACACCCTGTACATTATTACTTTTTTGAATTCTACACGTTGTTCCTAACAAATTCGCAATATATTTCCCTATCCCTAAATATAACCGTTTTTGAGTTATTTCGATTTTTCTAAAAAAAATTGAAATTACAGAGTTTGCTTTGAAAATGTACCTCCTTAACTGTTGAAAAATAAAAGTTATCTAATTTATATGAGAATAAGTACACAGATAGAGCTTCCTTTTAATGTGAAGAAAATGACATAATTGCATACAGGATGATTATAATTGACTTGCCAATCAACCATTATTCGAACTAGTAAAAGTTTACTTTTTCAAATAAAACACCCTGTATATTATTACATTTTTGATTTCTACATATTAACCCTTATCAATTCGCCATACAACTCCCTATCCCTAAATATAGCCGTTTCCGAATTATTTTCACTTTTTCAAAATGTATAAGATTATTGAGACGTTTTTAAATCTATGACCTCGTATAGATAAAAAAGAACATCATAAAACAATTGTATTATACATTAAAAAACGCAACAATATATTATGATAGTAGACTAATTACAATTTTTGTACTGGAGGCATTGCATGTTAACAAGAATTTGACAAATATTTACTTCAATTTCAAGTAAAATTCTAAAATCAAGTGTGCTTCTTATAAAAATTGAATGTTTGACGTAAACAAATAAAACTGTAGTTAACCATTTACGAGTGTTATTGTTAGTAATCAAGATTTTTATAAAATGAATTTTACACAAAATGAGTTAGTTAATATGATATTCGTGTTGGGTGCTGCAGAAAGAAACTGTTTATTGGCCAGCAGAATTTATGCTGAAAGATATGCAGATAGAAGACATCCAAACGCAAGATCGTTTCAAAAAGTTATGAGTAGATTTATTGCAACTTCATGTGCCAATTACTCCAAACATGAACGTGTTAAACCTTCTACAAATGAAGATAGTGAATTGAGGGTTCTTCTCGCCATCGAAGAGGATCATCACATAAGCCAAAAGGACATAAGTGAAATAGTTGGTATAAGTGAGAGATCAGTAGGCCGTCTTTTAAAGAAGAATCGCTTACATTCCTATCATATTCAGTTACACCAAGAATTGAGCGATGCAGACTTCGATCATCGAGTAAAATTTTGTAACTGACCAGAGAAAAAATACTCAAAACCCAAATTTTTTGTATAATATTTTATGGACAGACGAATCAACATTTCATAAGAATGGATTTGTTAATACACATAATTTTCATTATTATTCCTCAGAAAATCCACATTTATTAAGACAAGTTGATAATCAACATAAGTGGTCTTTAAGTGTCTGGGGTGTCATCAATGAGGATTATGTCATCGGTCCATTCTTTTTTGATGGACACTTGAATGGTGAGAATACCTTAACTTTTTGCGTAACGATTTACCGGGCTTATTAGAAAATATTATTCTAGATATTAGAGCCACAATGTGGTATCAACATGATGGCGCTCCTGCTCACTACTCTGCAGATGTAAGAGATTATCTCAATAGAGTCTTTCCAAATAAATGGATTGGGCGAAATGGACCTGTGAGGTGGCCAGCTAGGTCCCCTGATCTGACAAGAACAGATTTCTTTTTATGGGGATACATAAAAAGTATTGTCTATAGGGAACCACCAACCACTGCCGACGATATGCGTAATCGTATAACACAGGCTTTTCATAGCATTACTCCTGAGTTGTTGCGTAGAGTTGAACAATCTTTTGAAGATCGACTTCAGGTCTGCATACGAGAAAACGGACATTTTGAACAATTATTATAAATCATTATCGCTAATGATTAGCGTTAAATTATTATTTTTTTATTTTATTAGTTTTGTATTTTTAGAAATAATTTTAATAATTATAGTGTATTAGTTTCTGTTGCGTTTTTTAATTTGCAATACAATTGTTTTCCACTATTTTTTTTCTATTTATACGAGGCCATGGATTTAAAAAAACGTTCCAATAATCTTATACATTTTGAAAAATTGAAAATAATTCGGAAACGGCTATATTTAGGGATAGGGAATTGTATATCGAATTGATAAGGGTTAATATGTAGAAACCAAAAACGGAATAATATACAGGGTGTTCTATTTGAAAAAGTAGACTTTTACTAGTTGGAATAATGTCTGATTGGCAAGTCAATTGTAAACACCTCGTTTGCAATTATGACATTTTCTTTGCATTATAACAAAGCTCTATCTGTGTACTTGTTCTGATATAAATTAGATAACTTTTGTTTTTCAACGGTTAAGGAGGTACATTTTCAAAGCTATCTCTGTAATTTCAATTTTTTTTATAAAAATCGACATAACTCAAAAACGGCTATATTTAGGGATAGGGAAATATATTGCGAATTTGTTAGGAACAATGTGTAGAATTCAAAAAAGTAATAATATACAGGGTGTTCTATTTAAATTTTTTTTATTATAGTTTGGTCATCTTTAAATAAACAACCAAATTTTATTAATCTAGCTTATATAAAACGGAAGATATACAAGAAGGCGCTCTTGTTGCCGGACCCTGCACACACACACACACACACACACACACACTATATATATATATATATATATATATATATATATATATATATATATATATATATATATATATATATATAAAACACACACCACACATACAGAGTGTCCCAAAATTGCTGGGATACAGAACTACCACGAGTAGTAGAGCTCAAAATAAGTCCATTGGACCCAATTTATTTACATACCAAAATGTACCGTTTGCCCGTGAGAAGAGTTCAAAGTTTACATTAAAAAAAACACATTTTTGTA
>JARFJB010001211.1:182500-352500 GCA_036346205.1 Vesta saturnalis | reverse complement strand
AACCAATAGAAACACGCCGTCACCTTTGGAGAAGAATTCAGGAAATAGGGGAATTTTTGCAAAAATTCGGCAATCTTTACATAAACGAATAAATATGTACATATAAACGGATGGTCGTCATGTGAAGCATCTTTTGTAGATTCAGTTTTGTGTTTCATGCTTTCAGTTGTCATTTTGAATTTTTTTTTATTATTAATTGTGTCAGCAACATTTTTTGTAGTAAATTATTTTTCACTCGAGTTTATTTCTTACTTTCTAAAGCAAAATTAATTTATGACATGAGAGCAGTTTAACGTTCACGCAGTTGTTATTTTGTATATTTTCCATAGCCATCTTTCATAATTGTTAATGAATTCGTTAGTTAATTTGATAAAAGTACGACACATGAAAAGTTCAAATCAATCTATTTCGAAAACGGTGCGTCGTAGCGACTTCAGACAAGAGTATCATTCTTTTATGAAAAAATCGAATTTTTTTAAATTTTATGTTAAAATTGCGAAACTTTGAAAAACAAAAAACTTATGAATAACAATGTCCAACGTCCCGCCCAAACGAGCCGCTTATGAATACAACTAAAAAATCATATTCACGCCATTCGATTGGGCATATTCCACTAAATAAATGTACAGTACGCTAAAGGGAAACCATTTTGAAGATACTTGAATTAAACCGATGTTAGGGCGCTATCTTCCAAGAGCTCCAGCTCTCTTAGGAAGTATTTTTGTATTAAGGTAATTTACGTTAAATCGACATAAAATCAACTCTAGAATCTGCAGTTTTCTTTTGTGAAAAGAGTTTGTGGACACCCTGTATATTTATACCGGGTGTCCCGAATTGCAGTGTCCAAAACTTTAACAGCGTATTCTGCATCCAAAATAAGCCCTTATTTCCTATATAAACATATATCGAGAAATGCATCGTTTTCGAAATACACGGTGTTCAAGTTTTAAGAAAAAAAAATCATTTTTTATCATATCTTTCACATCACTCTAGATATATCTATAAAACCTAATACACATCTTTCGAGCATCAAAGAACATTTTTTGATGTAAAAGATTTTTTTAAATGTCTACCATTGGCGTCCGTACGATATTTGAACTGAATATTATTGAAGAAAAAAATGGTACGCTACTGATTTTTCTGAAAATGAAAATTATTTGGAAATCTCCATTTAATTTAGAGCAACAAATTTGATCTCTTGACTTTTTTCGTGCGACGCACCGTTTTCGCGTAACCAAATAAAAACTATTTTCATGCATGGCCAAATTGTTAAAATTTCAAATAATGTTAATTTCAGTGGCAAAACTTGTAAAACGGTAATTAGAGTTAATTCAATTTCTACAATGGTACATCATTCTACAAAACTACTCTTTATTAACTAAGTTCGTAAATAACTTTGCAAAAACCAGAATTCACAACTTTCATTAACTTAGATCGTGAAAAAATTTTACAGAGCACTATTAAATCATTAACGAATAAATAATTTTAACGTGGTCCCAAAATGAGCTCCTCCAACTTCGATACATTTTCGGGATCTGTGCTTAACTGAGTCAGTGGGGTTGCTTATGAAATTCGTATTAGCTCCCAAAGTTTCACAGGCTTGCTCTTACCTTAGAATTGGTTCTTGCCTTGTACCAACTGGTTCTAGCTCCTAATCGCCCAATCCATCATTCTGGATAATTATTATTTTTTAATCACTCACGATTTACAAGCGTAAAATGCGCGGGAGTCCCGTCCATTTGAATCCAGATTTCGTTTCTAAGATTTAGAGGAATATCTTCTAGATATTCAAATAACTTATTTGTAGGAAGTCATTAAATAATTAACCATCTAGGCGTGGTGGTAAAATATAGGGCCTACAAAAAATTCATTTATTACACCAAACACTAACAGAAAATTCGTGTTGAAATGCTCTGGTGCGTACAACACGTGGATTCTGATGGCTCCAGATTCGTAAATTGTGGTAATTTAATGACCCGCTTCGTGTAAATGTAGCTTCGTCGGTCCCAAAAATTTTTTTTTTTTAAAGTTGTCATCTTCCTCCACTTTGCGTAAAAACCAACTACAAAAACTAACGCGTTTATCGGCATCACCAGGTTGCAAGTTTTGAACTGGCTGCATCTGAAATGGCTTCCTGTGATCTTGCCTCTAAACGCGATGAACCCTATTTTTAGAAACAAAAACGGCGTTGCCTTGTAAATGGAGAGCTGCTCTTCGTAGGCTTAATGTTCTATTGTCAAACTTATTTAAAATTACGTTTCGTCCATTTCTCCTACCTTTGTTTCTCGGATTCTTTTTGAGTTCGAAATTCCTGAACATTAAATGTGTTTTAATGAAGACTTGAGTAATTCCAGTAAAAACACTATTTTGGTGAACCACGCTTTGAAGGTTATCCACCTGTGAATATTATGCACACCATTGTTTCGATTTTTGCATATCGTCGCCACATGACCGCTGCAGTGCGCTGTATAGTGTGTTGCAAACTAGCTACACTATAAATATTGGCTTAATAATAGACATGTATTGGAGGTAAAATGTTTTTAGCAGATCTGAAACAGTATGAAACGAAGGGTTAGAAATGATACAGGCCCAGATGCATCCGGCCCATTTACGGCTACCGCCATTTTCGGCTCACTTGCGTTTTTGGGTATAGGATAAAGTTGACGTAACTTTTGGTCAAAAACTAATATTTCGTAAATATATTATAAATATTACAGCTAGGACTTAAAAGGTTTGGGATTTGTCATTAGGAATTGATATTAAGAATTATCAGCAGTAATTCACTCAACCCCAACGACAGCTATATAAATTACTCCGGCTGCAACAAGTTCATTTCAAACTACAGGAATATTTGCAACTCCAATTTTAACATCATTTCAAACCTCGTCGACCAGTACCTACTATTGAAAATATTGGTTCTGAAACTACGCCATCTGGAGGTGGTTTGTCAGCAATCATAAAAGGTTCTAAAGAATTCTCAAATATCGCCTGGAAGAAAAGTATGCAATACCATCTGAATGAAGTACCTTTCATATGAGACACTAGACTGCCAGATTCTTTTAAAAAGGGATGAAAACACCAATGAAGCTGTTTTTGTTTGTTTTTCCGAAGAAATAAAACTTATGAATGTTGAAGAAACGAATCAAGCTATAGCTGAAAATAACACAACATTTACAGTGGATGTTGAGTAGATTTACAAATACATCGGAATTGTATTTATTGTGTCTATTATTCGACTCGCAACTTGGAAGGTGCAATAATGCAATCATTCAAAATCAATGCATTAAAAAAAGTCAAAGCTATAAAAAAATATGAAGATGAGAGTATAATAAAGTTAATTCAGTTTACGATCCAGAATGAGAAAATCGGCTAAAAACTAAACGAAACGTTCGATTTAATTCTAAAAATGCTCGTTTATGTGTAGGCGAACAAATATGCAGAACGAAGTTGACATATCATCTTTGCCGATATATATATATATATATATACCAAATGAATCCCATAAATAACGATAAAACTTTATGTATTATGCGTTTTGAACAGTACTTACTTAATATCTTTACTTGCGTATTTAGCAATATTGCAAAGGAATGTGTACACTTTTGACATTTCTTGCCATTCTATTTACTATTTACAATTGACTTTCTAATGTCTCTCTTTTCCACACTCCGCCTATACTGTCTTCCTCACCCCTTTAACTGTCTTCTTCTTTTCCATATTTCTTCCATCCAGTCCCCTCCTCCTTTTTCTCCCAGTATTTCCTCTACCGTCCTCCTCTCTTCCTTTACCTCCCTCATATGGTTGATCGTTTCCATCCCCTCCCCGCATAGCCTACATGCTCCGTCTTCGTTTCTTCTCCAATATTTATTCCTCTTTCTTCATTTCCACACCTAAATCTCGCTATCATTTTCTTTTTTTCCTTCCCCCCTTCTCCTTTCAAGTATCCGGCTATCCCGCCCCTTTGATCTTCCTTTAGTTTGTACCATATTTACCTTCCTTCACCTTCATCCATCTTTCCTGCCTTTGGATGTATTATGTGATTTGAACAATAATTATTATCGTTTCGAACTATGTAACGGTGCTGGTGATAATATTATTCTACCAGATGCAACAGATTTAGTTGTTGAACGTTTGACGCACTTCCAGATTATGTTCATCTTATTTTTTACTTCGACAACTTTTAGACAGCCTCCCCAGTGAAATTATTTACGAGCAAGAGTATTTTTTTGTTTTAGGAATGGAGCAAGACAACAAGACACTAAATTGTAAATTACCCTGAGACAAGGACGGTGTCAAAAAAACTAAACGAGGATATTCAACTAAATACGTTGGTTCTGTCTACATCAAAACACGATGGAGCGATGGAAAAATAGTGGAAATCGATTGTCTACAAATAATACGTGAATACAACGCCCATATAGGTGGAATGGACCTCATGGATGGGCTTATGGGTAGATATTACAACAATCAAAACAAAAAAGTCATGTTAAGAATTTTCTTCCATCTTATCGACATGGCTGTAACCGATGCATAAATCCGCGCAGTATTCATACGACTGTTTCTGATAACTCTTCTCTAGAAAAGGAAAAACTGCAGCTATTATCTGAATTTAAAAAGTCGTTAGGAAAGCATGTGTCATTTAGAAATACAATCGATCTGTTGGACGTCCATAAACCGTGTTGACGCCATCAGAGGAATAGCCTGGCACTAGTGGTCACACTATTCCACCTGACCACAAAGCTAAACATCCAAGAGTTGATATTCACTGGAACGGTTTTGAACATTTTCCTGTCAGGGCCAGCTAAGGAACAAAAAAAAAATGCAAATTATGTAAAATACCTCACACGCAATGTATTTGTCGAAAGCGTGACCTACATTCGATAAACTTTAGACTTGTCCTTAAATATATGTTTTTTACCTGACAAGATTGTTTCTTTGCTGAAAACAAAAATAATTTTATTTGCATGTGTGAAGTGCACATTTGTTTAATTGTTATTCGATATAGTAGCCCACATACAGCCGCCTCTCAGTTTTCTTTTCAATTTACAGGCAAAGAAAAATATCACATTTCCTACCAACGAGATTGATCTAGCACTAACATTTTCAATGTGTCGAATAAATTGATTTTGCAAAATATAGTAGTAAAATATGGGCTTTAAATGAAAATAACGATTGCTTTCGTAGATTGCCAGAGTAAGAACTATGGAACAGAATTGCAGGTATAATTTTATTTCATTTTGGTCTTTCGAGCTTAGTGTAATAAATATAATGCAAAAAACTGATGTACTTTATGTCATTACGGTGTTTGTTTTAAATATGTAGCCTTCATTGCACATAGAAGGAAGTACTTACTGCGCTACCGTAGTAATGCATTTTGAAAATGTTAGGAAACACTAAATTAAGTTGTAAAACAATATAACGTTGCCACATTTTTACTACTCTGTAAATTAAGTAAATATCCTAATTATAGTAGTAATATAAATGCAATAATTAAGATTTAATTTCTAACTAATTTCAAGGCTATTTCAAGCAGGGATACAGTTAAAATTGTTAAAAGTTTTGACAAATGCCCTTTACGTCAAACATAAAATCGCCAGCGTTGCAATGATATAAAGTAAAAATAAATAAATCATATATATATATATATATATATATATATATATATATATATATATATATATATCTCCCGAATGCTAGGCAGGTCGTCACCACTACGCTACTAGCTCGGTATCTGAGAATAAAACCTCCCATCTTCCAATCATTAAGAGTCCAATCTTGATGATTTCACGCAAAACGAAATCTTTTAATTTTGTGCTCTCTGGTGAGCAGGGGTTTCTTGGCCAATTTTCTGCTGTTCAATCCAGCTTTATTTAAGCGCCTTGTAATCGTTCGGAAAGATACAAGCGATGCTACTGGTCGTTCTTCTGTTTTTTAGAGCGGATTGTCAAAGCAAACGCTCCTCTATTGGATTAGTACACCGTTTTGATCCATGTCTCGGCCTTCGTAAGTGAACACCTGTTTCTTTAAATCGTCCAACCATGCGACTTATGCTGGGATGGTTTCTTCCTATCACATTAGCAACATGACGCGTCGAATACACCTAATTCAGCAAAGTTGATGTTACTGCTTCCTACACTGACACATATGTTCTGCGATTCATTACTAAAAGGTATTATACTCACGCTGGCACTATCAATAACAAAAAAACTTGGTGGATAAAGACAACTAGTCTTAATAAGCAAAAATTTCCGATTAGATTTTAAATCAATTTTCGCCAAAAATGCTTTTATTTGCAATTTTACTTTTAAAACAAAACGCTTGTAGACAGCATTTACTTGAACTGTCAAAGTGGTTCGTCCCACAGCCTACTTGTAAAATAACTAGAAAATATGCGGTGGTGCGAATTAAATATACCGGGTGTCTAGAATCTACGCACGTTCTATGGCTATCTTTAATAGATACAATAAGCAGAATCCGAGAATTCTGTTGCCAACTTTTACTGAAAATAACTAAAATCGTCCAAATTTTCAATCTATATCTTATATTTAAAATGAAAGTTACAAGAGAACTTTTGATAGCTATTTTACGCAAATGGGAAAATGCGAATAAAAATTTTTAGTAATTTTTATCGAGCTACAACCCAAACATACATTTTTTTAAATGGCAACTATAGGTGGCTAGGGACCCATTGGATGGCTTATTTTTTTCTGATTTCAATGAAGTATAGCTTTGTATCTTTAATATTATTAGTTTTTCAAGAAAGAGGTAATTGTAATATTTATTAAACAAATTAAAGTGTGCCGTGAACATTTAAATAACAAAATAAGCTCATATTCTACTACTAAATTTGTGGAAACAACAAGAAATAATGTACATTATCAAAATAAAAAAAATGTTTATTCGCATTTTCCCATTTAAATAGTAAAAATAGCTACCAAAAGTCTCTCTTATAACTTTTTCGTATTTTGAATATTAAAAAAGATATAACCGATTGAAAATTTGGATGATTTTTAGTTATTTTCAGATCTTTGAAAGTTGGCAACAATGTTAAATTTTCTTATCGGTATTTGAATGATGTAATTCTGCCCAACTTTGCTAATTTAACCGACTCTGTATCTCTTATAATAAAGATAGCCACAGAACGTGGGTAGATTCTAGACACCCTGTGTATATGTATATATATATATATATATATATATATATATATATATATATATATATATATACACATATACACAAAGGCGTCACCAAACATCCAAGAATACGGTATGACAATAATTGTTTACGATTGAAATATTTAAGGAAAATCAATAAAATTAATTATTTATGCATTCCCCATTATAGATCCTAATTACCCAGCAGGAATGTTAACCACAAAAGCTTATGCGGATTATGACAACACCATTAAAAAAATAATCCCAAAGTAAAATCATAAAAAAAAACACTTCACAAAAAAAGGTATGATTTACCACAACGGTGGGAGGTACAAGATCCCCTAGACTGTCAAACTAATAACTACATCTTAATTTTAAGTTAATACTAACACATCAAAAAAGATTTCTAACGTAATACAAGGCTATCGAGTAGACCAATTCATTTTTTTTATGAATCGATTTATTTACAGTATATAATGTAACACTAATAATGAATAATAAATTAATATATATTAAGGAATATTTAATGACTTTTTACATAATTATCAAAATGTACAATTATAATAGTGTCGAATAAAGTGGATATATTTAAATACATAATTACGCAAATTATTATTAAAGCCTGCTTATCGATCCTTTTGCGGTCTTATATAGAATATTAGAAGTGATTTAACAATGATAATAAGAAAATGTTAACTCAATGGGATGCCTGTAGATATTATGTAAATTTTATCTGATCAGAATATTTTTAATATCACCATTAATTAAACACCGATAAAAACTAATTTTCTTTTTTATTTCTTAATGTATAATACATTCATAATAATAATAATCAGTTTATAATAGTAGCTCGTTCCATAAATTAAACAAGCTTTTATTAATGGTTATTTTGTTCAGGTATATCATTAATATGCAAACAATCCAGAGAATGGAAATGCGTATGTGAGTAAGTATATCTGAGATGTAATCTATAATCGTTTGTTAAGAGTAAAAAAATTATTCAGGTATGTAATGTAAATGGAGAATTAAAAAAAAATCCTTATTTATATTAATGAATTCCCATACAAAAGAGATACCGAACTAACAAAAAATAACTAGACCACCTCTTGTGAATCACTTTAAATTCAAATATTGTAATTTTACACATTAAATCTTGAATTCTTTAAACTAATACTTCGTTGGAGGGCATACTGACATATTTTTAGCTTACTAGAAGAGTGACAGAATTTAAAATTTTCAAAATACTGGAAAATCACTACAAGATTAGTATGTAACTTTTAAAACAAAGCATTTAATAGTAACCATGGAACGTTTAACCTATTTAAGAATCAAATTTCGAGTAATCTTTTATCAGCAGTCCGTATGAATTTACCATAATTAAAAAAATCAGGAAGAATCTTCTCTATTGAATATGAAACTGGGATATTTTAGTGTGCCCAGAAGGGAGTAAAACCCTACGAACGCTTTAATTTGTCTGTCGAAGAAGTTTTAAGATTTTGGAAAATTACAAAATAGTTATAATACATTGTGTGGTAATATTAGTTTATACACATTACAACAGTTTGCAACAAGAGCATACGAAGCCATGTCTATTATTTAAAGAATTTATTGGGTAGGTACCCGTTAGACTACAATTACTTCAAGTCGTTTAATTGAAAATGGTTGCCTGCAATTAAATTCTAAGCATTTTAATGGCTTTAGATGCAATTTAAAATAAATAATTTTATATTTAAAGCAGTTTTAATTAAATTTACAAATTACAATTAGATGGTTTCATGTGACAGCAGTAATAATGGAACGTAAAATCGGTGTTAGCGCACGCGGGCAGAAAATTGATGTTACCATGTTTGTAATTAACGATAAACAATGAAGTGTAAAAAAATACCTAACGCTCTTAATATTAGGACTTACTCGACTGCTATGAACAAGTTTAGTATTAAATTCGCAATCATGGTCAGCATATCTACAAAAATGCAAATCGATTTTGAAACAACTATCTTTTCAAAAGACTCCTGGAGCAGGGTGAAAAATTTCTTAAAAGAAGTAGTAACTACCACAATAGTCCGTAACTAGAATGAGAAATATCACAGTTTCTAGAATTATATTCTGGGACTAATTAAAGTAGGTGAAACCGTTCAGACCAGTCTCCACATATAACAATAACCAAAATTTCACAACGGTTTCACTTAAAGGTTGGACTAACGTGGCTTTGATACAACTAGCGTGTTGTCCACGATACTAGTCATTACCATGCATGAGGCTTCGCTAAACCACCTTCTAGAGACGCTACCTTGTGTGACTCATTAAAGTAGGTGAAACCGTTCAGATCGCTGTGTCCCTTGGACCACTTGGCACTGTGAGTATCAATGCCCGTGCTCATAACAATAATCAAAATTTCAGTTTCACTTAAAGGTTTTTCAAACATCGTGGCCTTGATACGACTAGTGACGTCACGATAACGGTCATTACCCTGTATCAGGCTTCGCCAGCTTATACGGTACAGAAGCTAAATCTACATTGTTAGTGTTGATAAAAACACTTCTTTAATATTAAAACTATTTATTGAATTATACGTGTAATACATTTTAGCGTAAGCGTTGGTTGCCTAATGAGAGAGAGAGAGAGAGAGAAAGTTAGTTTCTCGCGTCATCGTTGCTTGTATTTACACCAATCGGGTATCGACGTAACACCCGACAGCAGCAGTTTACATTCTTATACTAGTAAACAAATATCATACTGTATAAAATATATAAAATCCTTAATAGTTAGTTTGACATATCGTGCCAACACGTTTTTCGTGGTTTAATACGTGTAAAACGGTCGACTATTACGTTAAAATTAAAATAGCAATATTAAACAAGTTGAACATATTTGAAAGTTGTGTACAATAATATTTAAGTCGTTCTAATAATAATAATTAGTGCTTATATTGTGCGAGTGTATTTGGAGGTTATGCTTTTAAATTTGAATGTCTGTTTGAATTTGTTCACCATTCTAATGAAACCACTACTTCTAGAATTAGATCTAGTACTAATTCTGTAAGTAGACTAACATTTTCTTAGAGAAAATGTTTTAACACTGACAATAGCGTTATTACTCTTCATACAACGTCATTTTTATATCCATAAATTATGGTTAACCATATTTTACACCGTAAGTGCTGATTTCACTGGGGTGTGCGTTCCGCCGCGCGCGCGTGTGTGTGCGCGGGTGTGTGTGTGTGTGTGTGTGTGTGTGTGTGTGTGTGTGTGTGTGTGTGTGTGTGTGTGTGTGTGTGTGTGTGTGTGTGTGTGTGTGTGTGTGTGTGTGTGTGTGTGTGTGTGTGTGTGTGTGTGTGTGTGTGTGTGTGTGTGTGTGTGTGTGTGTGTGTGTGTGTGTGTGTGTGTGTGTGTGTGTGTGTGTGTGTGTGTGTGTGTGTGTGTGTGTGTGTGTGTGTGTGTGTGTGTGTGTGTGTGTGTGTGTGTGTGTGTGTGTGTGTGTGTGTGTGTGTGTGTGTGTGTGATGTGTGTGTGTGTTTGTTTTTATGTGTGTTGTGTGTTTGTTTGTGTTGTGTTTTGTTTTTATGTGCATGGTGTAATATGTATGAGATAAGTGAATTTGGATGATAATCATGAACCATAATTATCATTGTGATATACACTACAAATTCGATGTTACGCTGTCGTATATTTTAGTATGGTTACTTGACACAATGAATAAGATGTTTGATATTTGAGCGATGACGTTGGGCAACATAACATTAAAATATACAGAATTTGTGTAACATGCCATAATTCATGTTACTACTGGTTAGCACCACCATATTTATTGACACTTTGTACAGTGTTCTGATACCTTTAACCACAATTCAAATACGAACATTGTTCCAATTATCATTTATTACATCAGAAATTGAACTTAAATGTTTTTTTGACAATTGAAAGCGAAATTTACTAAACTTTTTGATTAATAAAAGTGAACGTCTTTTAAAGAATATTTTAAAGTATTTCTAAATAAATAAGTAGAAAATTTTTTATATTTTATGTACAGTTGAGGCAACAAGAAACGGGACACTACGGTTTTACAAGTTCAATGGACATATTTACTTTAATTAGTAACTGATTACTTAATTTTATTATTGATTAATCCCAACACCTTAGATTATTAGTAATAATGACAGTATGTCGGATAAGGGTTTTGAATAATTACTTATTTCTGATTTCTAAATATTCTTGTGTTCCGTTCAGTTTAGTTTAATAGTATTTTCAGAGTTTTGAATAATTACTTATTTCTCATTTTTAAATATTCTTGTGTTCCGTTTAGTTTAGTTTAATAGTATTTCAAGGATTCCTTCTAAAATGCCTGTTCATACTACCATTGATTTAAAAGCTCGTATCGTTTCTGAGTTAGTGAGTGGTAAAAGTGTTCGCGAAATTTCGCGATTATTAAATGTGTCGCGATCTACTGTAGGACGAGTGCGAATAAAATGGACTGTCCAACAACAGTGGCAGACGAAGAATATCTACACCAGCTGAAGACGATGAATTAGTTGCTTATGTAAGAGATCATCCTTTTACGAGCTACAGGGTTGCTAAAAATGAAACAGTATTTCCTGGATGTCGTGCAACGGTTCGGACTAGATTAAAAGAAGTTGGAATAAAAAATACGAAGCGGCCACTAAAGAACTATTAACAAATGATAACATAGGATGTCGTTTAGAATTTTCCAGGCGATATATCAACGAGCACTTGGAGTTTTGGAGCCGAGTTATTTTCAGCGATGAAAAAACTTTCAGTAGCTCTCTAAAAGTATTTTGACCGGCTAGAAACCGATGCGAAACAGAATATGTTAATTTTAAAAAACGTAGTGGTCGTTTTTCTGTAAATGTTTGGGGTTGGGTAAGCCATCGTGGGCCAGGAGTTTGCTGGATAATTGACGGGCGCATGAATTCCGAAGCATACTTAGACATACTGGAAACTATCATGACTCCTTCTGTTCAAGTTTTATATTTTCCAACAAGTAAGTTAAGATATGAATATTATCTTATTTAACTTTTGAATTTTTACTGTGGTTATAATGAATTTATTGTTACAATGATAATGCACCTATACACACGTCACGGAGAGTCCGAAATTGGCTTCAGGAAAACAACATTCGTTTGTTACCGTGGCCAGCAAAAGGCCCAGATCTCAATATCATTGAAAACGTTTGGGCTTTGGTCACAAAGATAATTCAAGACCAACAAGGACTACATTTTATTACCCAAAACCGTGACCAGTTAATTGCGGCGATTGAAAATGCATGGGGGCTGTTGGAATCGATTATCTGCGGCATTTAGTAGCGTTAATGCCTAGACGATTTCAGGAGTGCATTGACAACGAGGGCGGTCATACACATTATTAATTTCATGTTACTGCATTAATCACTAAATTACTCTAAAAGTATTTCTTTATTAATTTTTGTTTTAAAAATTTCTGACCTAATTACCAAAGTATTATAATCAGATTTTTTAAATGTAGTTTTTCAAATTTTGTTTTTTTTTCTTTTTAGATTTTAGTTACTTTGAAATATCAGACTAAAGGTTTTTTTGTTGTATATTCTAAAGCATAATATAATAAGATCAAGATTGATCAGAGCATTCTTCTTATGCCATCGATGCATTGCATTCAAGTTTGACTGAACTGCAATTGTTAGGTACGAAGGTCAAGTACTACTTAAAGTAGATATGCCCATTGAACTTTAAAACCATAGTGTCCCATTTTTTGTTGCCCCAACTGTACACTGGCTTTTAATCTAATTTCCCATCTTTCGCCTTTTTCTCAAGACAGGTGTTCGCGACCAAAACTATTAAAAAAGGTTGCAAAATCAAAATTCTTGCAAATACATGCACAACATATTTGTTTACTATTCAAAATGGGTTAACCAAGTTGATCATCCAAAATTTTGGGTTAATCAAAAGACAAAATTGTGAAGTTCAGTAGTAAATTTCCTCGAGCAACTCTTCATTATAATTTCGCTGCACCTCCTTTCGTTTTTAGTCGAATTTCACACCTTTCGCTTTTTTCCCAAGTAGGTATTCACCATCACAACTATTAAATAAGGTGTCAAAACAAAATTTTTTTCAATTACATGCGCAACCTATTTGTTTAGGATTTAAAATGCATTGACCAAGATGATCATCCAAAATTTTGGATCAAATCAAAAGTCGGAAAGGTAAAGTTCAGTAATAAATTTACTCGAGCAACAGGTCATTATAATTGGTCTGTGCCTCCCTTCCTTTTTAGTCAACTTTCACATCTTTCGTTTTTTCCCCAAGTCATGTATTCACCATCAAAACTACCAAAAAGGGTTGCAAAACTAGAATTCTTTCAAATACTTCGGTTAAATGGAACGATATGGAGGCTTTTATCATATCTGCTAAGTTGTTCTTTTGCTTTTGTCATTAGAATCTATGGCTTACTAGTGGGAAAATTTAAAATCGTGATTTTCTTTAAATTTAAATTTTTGTCGTATATGTGTCGTATTAAAAAGTTGTTGAGGTAAAAGTTGTTGATAATTTTACTTTCTTCAAGAGCTTTAACAAAAATATTCTTTTTTCGCCCATATTTTTCCAGATGTAACATAAAGTTACATTTTTTAAATAGAAATCATATTTAATTTTAGTGTTGTTAGGTATGGTTGTGTTTTGCCCTTCCACATATACTTTTGTAGTATTTTTTTGCCTAGGGGAAAATTGAATAAACGTATTTGTGGGGTAAAACGTAGGGACAACATCAGGTTATCTATAGGAATGAGTGAGAAACAAAAGACTCTGCAAGTAAGAATCATGCTCAAATCAGATTCTAAAGCATGTTTTAAATATAAATGACGATAACAGTCACAGTAATAACAATAATAAGAACAGAAACTGGGTTATATTATAGAGATTTTCTTGTGTGGCGACCTTTGGGAACAATATGACTGCTTCACTGCAGTTCTTCCTATAACGTATCAAATAGAAGATGAGGCAACTCAAATCCACGTACTAGCTACTGTCCATTTTGATCCCACCGCCTCCGTTAGAAAAAATTTCCAGTTAGTACCCTACTTCAAAAAGTGTTGTACATCGTATTTAAAAAAAAACGAAATTCTAATTCTGTCTAAATATTAATCACTCATAATATCAAATGAATAGAAATTATATTTTGTAGATGGTTTTTGCAAATGACGAATCGTTTTCTAGTGAGAAGCGATGAAAAATTTACAGAATTTTTTGAATTACTCACTGAATATTCTTTTAACTAAGGTTGTGGGATCAAAATGAATAGCGCCTAGTACGTCGATCTAAGCTGCCTCATCTTCTATTTGATACGTTATAGGACGAATTGCAGTAAAGAAGCCACATCGTAAAAGATGTGGCTTGCATAATGTTTAGAAGTAAAGGGCCGTCATAGAAAAACTAGGGAACTTCTAATGTTGATGAGGCAGGAATACTCATAAAAAATGAAATTATTTTAAATAGATTGGTAAAATCAGAATCAAGTTTCTGAAAAATAAATTCTTATTTATCACTTGAAAAAGATTTTGGAAAAGTCTACCTACACAATCCTTTTCTGTGATTGAATGTTGCTTGGCAAAATATTTTTAAAGTAAAGTTCAAATAAAACAAACTTAGTACATTTAAATACTTTTAATAAAGTAAAGACTAAACAAGGAACGAAAGGAAAATGCTGACAAAAAACTACGCCATACTCATTCTTAACTTTCACTTTTACGTTAATGTCAATTATCCTAAGAAGCTTAACAATGGTCCCAACAGCAGGTAGTCTCGCCAAGCGCTATTAGACGACCTTTAGCGAAGTAACACTAAAATGCTGAAACGACTTATTTGAATTTTGTTTAAATTATAGTTTTATCTTGGAAGTGTTTTTATTATCCTTTAAACTGTATAAGAAAACAAAAAATTTAACCCATTCTTTTGTTAATTAAGTAGTTCAATAATACAAAAAAACATTTTGTTTCCATATTTTAAATTTACATCATCAAAAGTAGGTCCCTACAATAAACACTGATCATTCATTCCCTTAGTAAATAAAAGGAAAAAAATCATTTTTAGTGAAAAATAGTCGTGCACGTCAATTAACTCATTGTTTCGCATTTTTTCATTAAAAATATTGATTACGTAACACGTGGTACATATTTGGTTCACAAAAAGATGTCCAATCGAATATATTCACATATTAAGTACATAACGTTTGCAAATGTTTGTTAAGTTTTGGTCGTATAGAAAAATCCACTTTTTATTTAGATGAACGACTAAATTCGAGTAATCAAATAGCGAATTGCTTGCTATCATCTAAAGACTAGACGTTTAGCTAAAAACTATTTGCCCTACTCGTTTGTGACATATCCCTTATTTAAGCCTTTTATATGCTCTCTCTGTATGATGTAAATACATATAATGTACGTCAAGTTAGCAACTTTCCAACCCACGTATAACTAAGTCTCCTATAGAAATATGTAATATGTACATATAGACTTTCTGTTAAATTTGAATTTGCAAAAATCTACTGGGGGCATAAGTTCCGCTTTTACATACTTGTTAATTACAACCTCTTCTAGCTTTCGCAAAAATTTCAATCGATCTGCAAACAAGTTAGACAATAATTAACGTATTTAAAGGTGCAAACTGCGTGAAAAGAAAGCAACGATTATAGTTGCGAACAATTCATTGGGATCTTGAACTTCCGCTTTTGCACACTTCTTTACTACAACGCCGTCTAGAATTTATGGAAGTTTGAATCAATTATATTTATAATCAAAAAAGCTACACAATAATTAATATAGTTATAGGCGGAAATCGTAAGAAACACAATTGAACAGTCAAAATTGCGATTTAATTAATTGACGGGATTTAAAGTTGTAATCATTCTATTTACATATAAAATACATCGGATGGTTAGGATTTGTGATGCGCCTACTCCAAAAATGTAATGGTAAAGACTGCAGGCCCATTGAAATATCAAAATGGATAGACTTTGTATTTTTACTCGTATATGTAGTAACAAACACGATATTTTAAGTAGGTAAAAAAAACTTTTCCGTTCGATTGTTCATGCATTTAACATTTTTTTTGTACAGTCCTATGAAAAAGTACCTATACGTCTTTAGTGTACCGTACATGGCAGATCAGCGTTGTTTCCACGGTCGATATCATTTTCGTTTTCTAATATAGTAAGTACTCCAATAATCTTTTTACGATTTCTATGGGGAGTTCGTTGTCAAAACCTTAAATACGCATTTGTTTCCAGGAAGAAATTTTCTTAACAGCAATAAAATAAAACACAAAACACGACGTTTCGAGATTTCTCTCTTCGTTAGGTAGGTACTAAAAATTAAAACTTTAGTATAAAATACTTATTTAATTTAGTTATGGTTATTTTTGTTTGTTACCGCCATTTGTAATAAATTAATTTATTGTTAGGCGTAATGGATCCATAACTGCGGTTATCTTTTTTGTTTTTGCTTTTTATGGAACTACCATTTATTTATATAAGTATCGTTATGTGTTTATTTGTCAACATCGACTATCGTTGTCAATTATTATCAGTCACGATTTCATTACGGATTTTGCACAAGGCTTCCTCTCTTTTCGTT
The DNA here is from genome assembly GCA_036346205.1 of Vesta saturnalis. Lineage (NCBI taxonomy): Eukaryota > Metazoa > Arthropoda > Insecta > Coleoptera > Lampyridae > Vesta > Vesta saturnalis. Next base: position 335,731 of record JARFJB010001211.1, on the reverse strand, counting down.
TTCATCATTAATAAATGTACGTAGTACCGAACCATTTCGTCTCTTCTTTTTTTTTACCCTTCCAATTGAGGGTGCGGAAAGAATTTGTGGCGCCCAAAATAACTTCAATTGTTAACACACGACCTCGCTTACCGGAAACTAAGAGCCCGTACAGTGCACTCTCCTTGCCCATAGAACTATAGTAGGAAGTGGGGGCACAGAGAAAGTAAAAAATCATGATTGTAATTGTGATTAAAATCAATCCTACTATGGTAAAGGAAATTTTAATTTTGGAAAATAAGGGTTCCTTTTAACCTTTATTACACAGATAGACTACTAATACTTTTAATACCATTTAGGTAGGTTTATGCTAAATGTAGGTACCTAAAAATTTTTTGATGGACATTACAATTTATAAACTCATCACTGCTCATTATATATAATTCTCAGATTGCCACTTTTTGCAAAAATTAACTAACTTACATTTAGTTTTTTAGTAACTAAAAAAAATGTGTTCGACGAGATCAAAAAGAATACTAAAAATGCTTGAGCACCCGAAAGTTCCGGTCACTCATAACATTTTTCTTCCAAGGTATGAGACTACAATGGGGACAAATAAAGAAGAGCAACAGAACCCGTCCTGCACTGAGCCACCGTGGTTTAGTGTAGAAAAGTACATCAGAATATTCAGACTGCAATGGGTCAAGAAACTCTCGAAATTGTCTATGATTGAGTGCTCGTGAATGAATACTATTAACAAGCTTAATAACAACATCAAGAAATGAGAAGGAAATCGTTATTCTATTCTTGCTACGCAGAAAATACATTTTGTCCTGTGTGTAATTGTACGGATCACTATGTCGCAGCGGGCCGGATTGACTACCCCGAAGGGCTGCACTTGGCCCGCGGGCCGTACTTTGCCCATGACTGCCCTATTGCGTTTTTGAGTTTATTCAAAAATAAGGTCAAATTAAATATTTAAATATTGACCTGTTTTTTATTTAAAAAACTATTTTTGGTTATTTTTATGCAGAAGCTTACATTAAAAAAACAGTAATAAAGGATTTCAACTTTAATTACAAAAAATGTACTTTGTTAAACAAATAGAGAAAGAAATATTAAATAATTGATTTAAGGATAATAGCCAATACCAACGTTATGGTTAATAACTTTAGTAACACCTTTCAATCTATCAAATATTCAATATAATACCTATTTTTAAGTGTCAATGCTGTTAATAAAAATGTTAAAATTCACATTTATATCATTATATAGAAGTTTTTTAAAATTAGTATTTACATTACTTAAAATATTAGGATTCACCATCCAAATATGTAATAAATGTTTAACAAATTAAGTGACCTAACTAATAATTATCACAGTTTAGAGTGGTAAATGTAAGTCACAATATGGCAACACTGCGATAAAATTATGGCATGCCGTGTAAGGCGTGCGTTCCTTATACTTAGTAATGGCATGATTAATACACTTGCAAGAACGACTATATTTATGGCACACATGCCATAAATCAAATTTTCGTATAGATTTCTTTTCAGGGAGTGTATCGAAACTAGGGTTAGTTTATGCCAATTCTTATAGATGATGTAATCTTAATATACTCAGAAACATTAAAGTGCCACAAGTCATGACTTTGTTTGAAGTGCCACAAACATTGTGAACCATGTAGTTGTGTGTGTGTGTGTGTGTGTGTGTGTGTGTGTGTGTGTGTGTGTGTGTGTGTGTGTGTGTGTGTGTGTGTGTGTGTGTGTGTGTGTGTGTGTGTGTGTGTGTGTGTGTGTGTGTGTGTGTGTGTGTGTGTGTGTGTGTGTGTGTGTGTGTGTGTGTGTGTGTGTGTGTGTGTGTGTGTGTGTGTGTGTGTGTGTGTGTGTGCGATTATTTCAAAAACAGCTAAATTTACAGAAACAGTGTAGACTTTTTTAAGGATGATTCAATTCTACATAAAATATCTTTAATTGTACCTCAAAAAGTGTAAAACTCCTTTTTTACGACAATTCATCAATTTTAGGTAAGTTTTCTGTACACAAATTTTTCCAACGGAGTCTTAAAAATTTATTAAGCCTTAAATGCGTGAATTTTTTAATTTGAACAAAAAGATTTTTTTGATTAGGACATTGCCTCTAATATTAAGGAAAAATATTGAAAAAAAGTACAAATAAATTAAACAAATTTTTTTGTCAAAAAACAGTTTGCAACTTCATGCATAAAACATAATTTAATAACGTTGCAGAAATGCAACATCATGCATTAACTGCTATTCGTGAAAAGACCGAACATTTAGGAAATTTGCATCGTATTCTATGTTCAGCAAACATAGTCCAATGTCCCTCGTGATCAGTTCTCACTTCTTGAGGAGGAATATCGTGTTGAGCGTTCCCTTTGGGTTTTTTTTTTGCTTGGATTTCATTTTCAATATTGGAGGGCCGACCCCTGAAGGGTGTATTTTTAATGTTGGTGTAGCACAAACAGATAGCAATTTCTGCTCTAAATTGTGCCAGGGAAATTATTTGCTTCTCTAAGCCTTTAATTGTCAACCCTTCTATACAAAAGTCAAATCTAGTAAGTGGTATAAAATTCGAAGGTACCATTTTCTGCTTTTTGAATAATTTTGTAACGACCTATCAAACTATCCACGAGGTCGACCCCACCCATATGTTTATTATAAAATTTAACTACATTGGGACACTCAATTTCTATGTTCTTTTTTTCCTTTTTGTCGAATCTTTTAACATTACCCATACGATTTTTTCCAGTGAAAGAAGACACAAGCTGGACGCATTTATTATCTTTCCAAATTATGGTTGAGAGATCAACACCATCAATAGTCGTTACAAATTCATTCGAAAATCCGCGATTTTTTGGTCGTAAGTCTTTTTCGGAAGGTAATGGACAGTTCGGTATTCTGTCCCTTCTAGCAGTCCCGAAAGAATTAATCCCTCTTTTGTACAAGTAGACTATTAGCTTTAGGGACGTATAATAGTTATCGAAGTACAATGTATAATTTTGCATAGAAGGTATAATTCGGGAAAGACGTACCACTACATTTGCAGAAACATCCAAATCTGGCTCATTTTCCAATCGAGGTGCAAGGTTTTCTTGAACTGAGTAGATTGCAAACTGATGTGCAAACCCTGAAAAACCAGTAATTACATACAACTTGAAACCCCACTTCTTGGGTTTTGTAGGTAGAAGCTTCTAGTGCAACAGTTTTAAATTTGTCATTGAAATGTTGGACAAGCGGCTTAATTTTGTGAAGCCTGTCGTGTCTACGATAATCACGAGGAAGGTATTCGTCGTTATTATTGAAATGGAGAAATTTTCTTATGGCTTCAAATTTGTTCACGGGCATTACGTTTTTTACTCGATTGTGGCCCAAATCTGTACTACAAAAAGATCTTACACTTGGTAAATGTATAAGCGACATATAGTAGCAGATACCGATAAATTACTTCCGCGAAATTCTAATTGTTGTACACCGACCGCAATATTTTTGTGATACCAGTTTAGCTTCAGCTTTTCAGTGTTTTTTGCTTTACCTTTCTTATTCTGTTTTCTACATAATTTAGGCCTGTAGATACTTACATTGTCTTTTTCTCCTTCTCATAGCGTAGGTTCAACTTTCAAAATCGGTTCTGCCTCCAAAACATCATCTTCGTCTTCCTCTCTAATCGCGTTTGTTGGCTTCCTCCAATATCATCTTCACCCCTCAAAATGCTGTCCTCTTCATCTGTATCAGATATATTATCTATTTGATAATTTGTGTCGGCAACACTATCATCACCCGAAAACTCAAGTCCGTCTTCACTATCTGACCAACCCTCCCAAATTTCAAGCATTGTCTGCTCACTCAGGGGTTTTTGTTGCGTTTAGAGTAACTCATATTTTTTTCTTATAACAGCTTTAAATGCACACTGTTGCATATCTGCAACAAACAATAAACTGTAAATATTACACTGTAATTGATATAAATTATTATTTCATACTTACAAAATACAAAGTAGACGTCTTCCTGAATACTATAATATTTTTCTGGAGCTTAGTTTCACAAAAATAGAGAAACACCACGAGGTAACATTTTCGGTTACATATTGTTCAGAACAACGAACGAAACTAAACTGATTCCTCTCTACTAAACGGTTACGCGCGCTTTTTGAGTGATGTTTGTCTGTATGAGTGTTTAAGGGGTGGTTTGTTGCGGAAATGAAGCAGTATGCATTAAAGGTTGGATGCCTCGGCTTATAATCTGAAGCGTGTTAATTCGGAACGTTGCATATTTGCAACCGTACGCATTTAAGGGTTAAATAAAAAAAATTGATATGCACGTAACTGCATTATGTTGTTCTTCGTATACTCGGAAACTATCGCCTAAATATGGTAAAAATTAAATGGTTTGGTTATCTATTATTATTGTACATACCTGTTGCAGTATACAGTAATGTATAATTCATTCACCATTGCCATAAAATTTTCTGCAAAATGTACAATACGTCGTATAAAGCAAGTGCATATATAAAACCGTAAGTGTATTACTGTAATATTTCAAATGAAAAGATTGAAAAACATACAATTTGCTTCAGATTGTGTAAGTACACTAAATACCTTAATTACACTTCTAATCATAAAATTATATTTACACTGATGCAGATTAAATTGATAGAAAATATTGATAAATTAAAAATAGTCATTCTGGAACTGACAAACGCCACCTTATAATACGCCGTATAGGTGAGGTAAACAAGATGTTCTCTTAACTTTATGTATACTCTTTGCTAACATAAGAAAGTCATGTGCCGGATGCATCAGATTATTTTGTTTTTTCTTAATTTCTTCAAATCTAAATCATGGTTTTGGTAATAATACGATACGTTTAATAATTCTTTTTCCATTGCGCATTTTTTTGCATCAACAAAACATTTATTCAATATGCCTTACCACAATAAAACGTGGAGTGACGCACATACAGTGCATTAATAATACAAGCATCAATTAATATTACCAGGCGATGCCGATACAAGTAAAGATTATTACAATGTTTATTATCGTTCGATCAGATCATACTAATTTCTTGGAACGATAGTTAAAAATATTTACATGTAACAGAGAGAGATTTATGAACTACTTAGATACATAAAAACATACAACATTTACATAACTGTTTGCATGAGTGACCTATCTGAACTATGCAGAGTAAATTTTATATCACTCTTTGGAAATAAATGATTGTAATCACTGTAATCAATTTTTTTCTGAAATATTCAGGCTAAGCTTTACGTCCACACCTATTACATAATGAACATGCAAATAAACGAAATTTGCTATCAAATTGATTTTAAACGGAAAGGTTTAGGTAATCTTTTATAGCATGTGTAGGTTCAGTTATTTCACAGGCATCTAAAATTAATGCTTTTTGAATTATGTAAACTTTTAGGTTGATTGCATAAGTCACAATGTCGTTGTTTTTAACTTTTTTTTGCTTTTAAATATGTTAACATTTTCGTTAGGACATTCGTTCAAAACCAAGCCTATAAATGACTGCAGGAATATGCGACCAAATTCTTCACAGCTTTGGACTTTACTTTTTGATTGTCACATTTTTCATTGTTAGCCTTCGTTCGTTAGAGGCTGGATCCAGCTAATCTTTACTAAAATAAAATTTGATTCCGTAGTTATGTTTCATATGTATTTTTTAACTATTACAGCATTTAGTAATATTTAATTTATTAAAGATCTAGGTAATCTTTACTAAAATAAAATTGGATTCAAATTTCATATATTTAGTCGATATGTTCATCAATTTTCAACTACTATCATCTTTTATTGAAGAAGACCGTTATCGAAACGTTTAAATTTGTAAGAAAATTATAAAAAAGACGATTTCACATGCAGAGATGTAAAGTATCTTATTCATGAATTGTTATTATTTATGTTATAGTAATATACACAAATTTATTCGCAATTTTTACTGTTTATTTTGCCGTATATCGCATCCGTTAGTCGACTTTTCTCACCGCAATCTCCCTCCTCCAGATAGTTTTCCTGCATGCTTATGTTAATAACTTTTCCCATTCATGCATAGCCCCTTTCTTTTTCTTCCTACCAAGTATTGATTCCCATTTTTGTTGCGATGCAACTTTCGACCATGCATTCTGGATGCATGTAACACTTGGATTGTTTTTCTTTCATTACATCAGTACTTCTATACTACACGTCCCTGATGGAGATAATCATGTTACTTCGCATACTTAGTATTCGGGAGGTAATGGGTTGGATCCCCGTTACTGTTTACCTTGTGCAAGACTTTTCAAATGGTTTCCTCATACACATATAGCGGAATGATCACTGCTTATACGTGCATCACGTGTGGCTATTTAGGCGAATGCCTTTCAGAGCCATTCCTACACTAATTTTTAATTGCGCCATGTATATGTACGTATGTTGGGAATCCATCGCAGTGACTGAAGGAGCATGGCAAGCTTGAACAGCCCGCACTCCCGGGAGAAATGAAACACGTTGCTTTTTCCTTTTGCAATCTAATGATTTCACAACACCACTATTTCATATCGGTCTCCAATAATCTTCTTGTATCCCTAATCCCTACCTACTATAAGATAATTGTAACGCTTTTATTAGTCTTTTTCCTCTCGTTAATGTGTCTTTATTATCTCGACTATCACATACGTAATAATCCTTATTCTTCTATTATTTTATTTTTTCTGTATTGTATAGTATTTGTTTTAAAAGTTCCAATGGCATACAATATGTGTCGTCTATATTAAGGTCATCGGTTATTTTCTTCTATATGTTCCCATAACCTGTAAATGGGGTCGTCTTCGTCTCTCGTTAGCTTGAGCCCTTTTCATAATATAAATGGTTGTAATATTTTATTTTTTACATATTTATTTGTATTTCTTTCTTCGTACATTTTTCTAATTGCTTTAGTAAGTTTTCCGTTTTTGTTGTTTTTCTTTATTAAGTTCCATAGTTTACTATATTCTTAAATCAATGTTATCGCTTGTATTTCTCGATTTGTAGCTATTTGTTTTTCTCTATAATATGCTTTAAGCCAAATACATGATCTCCCTACGTAAAAGCTACCTTATTCTTCAAATTCAAGTGTCTTGATTTCTTGTTTCCAGTATTTGTCCCTACAACCTACCCAAAGATGATGGTACAGTTGGTATTTCTCCTGAAATTATCGCAGTTTTCGATTTCCTTTCTTAAGTATCATCACTTCCTATCTGCTGGTATTCTTTCTGCATTAATTTATATATTTACAAGCTATAGAATACTAGACACTGATCAGGGTCTTTCTTGATCAGTTGAACTGTTAATTCTTCAGAACCTGAGACTTTGTTGTTTTGCATTTTTATTCGTTCTTTTCTGATTTCTTCCTGGCTTATTTTTAGTCTTCTTTCTTATTCAATCGTCACTTTGCTATGTTTAAATTCTAATGTAGACAACGTCAATAATTTTTTATAGTAATATATTTCCATTATTTGCTCGTTTCCTATCTTAGTACATATTTGTTGGTATCTCCACACTTTCTTTCCCTTTTAGGTTCTTCATACCGTATCGTTGTAGGCGGTATTGTTTCCTATCATGGGAACCTCGAGTAGCTAGCCATTTTTGGTACAGATATTTTTTATTAATGGTTCTTTATCACCACAATGTTGCTTTATTGTTATTGTCTTTTTCTTTGGCTATCTGAGCGATTTCTTTCAATTTCTCGTAGGCCGTATATCTTTTTCGTTACTTATGTTCATAAGCTCTTTTTCCCTTTTGTTGGTCATGTATGAGTATCATGCAGTTGCTCTGTCCAGCATTTGGCTTCTCGCTTTACTAGTACATCTAATGTGTTTAGAATTTTATATGAAAATGACGTAGTCAATAATTGATTCTGCCTGGTGGGGGCTGAACCTACGTATATTTCTTTTCATGTTTTATTTCTTTTCATCTTATTCCTTTTAATGTATAGCGGGCGAAGTTTAGCCAAAAGCTAGTCTCACACTTAATCCACTATACACTTACAAAACGGTCATGCCCGAACCGAGATTCGAACCCAGAATTGAGTTATCCGTACTAAGTAGATACTGCTATACTCCGCGGGATTTGGTGTATCGCAGAAGACTGGCTAGACCTACGGTGGTAATCCTTAAAGAAGAAATTTTCTGTACCTCTAGTAACTTTAAAAGAGATAGAACCCTTATCTCCTGCATACATCATACAATTATTGTTAAAAATTTATATAATTTTTTTCCTCTAGAAATGTGCACAATTTATTTAGGCCGAAAAAAATGGGAACGCAATCGAGTTATTTCATACCCGTTGGGCTGATGCTTTGCGGTCCAATTAACTCAAATTTAAATGAAATAGTTGTTTAGTTTTTAAGATATTCCGGATTTTTTTTAAATAACTTTTTGAGCTCAAGTGACTTTGAAACAGATATTTCGGATCACTTCAATTTCAGATTTGTTTACAGATACAATAACTTTCACTTGTAAGTGGGGAAACAGTAAAAATCAGTATTATACTGTTGAAAAAAGTGAAATTCATAGTGATACCTAGATTTTTAAGTGTACTTGATTTTATTGCCAACAGGATCTCTCAGAAAAACGTCATTTATAAGATAAATATTTGGTAAAATTACTTTGCAGGATATCAATTTTAGTAATTAAAAAATCAAATATACTAATATCAATAATTCATTTGTATTTATTGCTCAACCGATTCGTTTAGTATCTAGATGTCATATTTTTTCTTGAGAATGATACGAGGTATGTCTTTCAAGTGTTGTATACGAGGCATAGTAGGCGGTGCTAATCAAATGTCACTACTAAAACTTAACCTCTATCTTTAGTATAACCTAAATCCAAAGCGTCAGTGCGATACGTATAGTGGTGTAGATACGGTGAATTTTCAAAGTTGACAAGTTGTTCGAACAATGGAACTAAACCGAGAAAATTTTCGCGCAATAATTTTTTACAACATTCGAAGACAATTATCTCAGCAAGAATGCCTCGCCGAGTTGGTTTGCAGAAATAAAGCACCACATCAATCGACAATTTCTCGGTGGTATGGAGAATTCAAACGTGGACGGATGAGTCTTATCGACGATCCACCAAAACCGACCGTCATCCAGGAAAACGTCGATGCTGTGAGCAAGCTTATTCAGGAAGATTGACATGTGACATATCGCGAGATTGAAGCATCATTGGGAATTTCAAAGACTTCAATTCAAAAAAATTTACATAAAGAATTGGCGGTAAAAAAAATAGTATCCCGTTGGATACCGCATCTGTTGACCGAAGAACAGAAACAAGCTAGGGTCAATTGGTGTTAAAACACTCTAGACCGCTTCAACACAAGAATCGTGGATTTACTCATATGAACCCGAAAATAAACGCCAGTGGTCTGTGTCGGTGTTCCAAGGTGACGAAACACGAACAAAAGTAATCCGTTCTCGAAGTGTATCCAAAAGCAGGACTTGTGGCAACAAATCTTCTGCAAGATCGAATAACTGTTACTGTCGATTGGTATACAACCATTTGTTTGCCGGAAGTCATCGCTGAGCTTCGAAAACCAACCACGAACAACGAATCATCCTCAACAAAGACAATGCAAGTTCGCGCACAGCTCGCAAGACAATTGCATTTTTAACGCAACAAAACGTCGAATTGTTAGACCATCCTGCGTACAGTCCCAACGATTTCTTTACCTTTCCGAAAATCAAGAACGGACTGCGGACAGGTTTCAATCGCCAGAAGAAGCAGTCGACGCCCTCAAAAACGTCATTTTCACTGTACCATCAACAAGCAAGTGGAATAACTGCTTCCAGAATTGGTTCGAGCGCATGCTAAAGATCTTCGTGGAGGATACTTCGAAAAACAATAAAGTCTTTAAAAGCTATCTACTGTTTTGTTCCAGCTCTATATGAAACACTTCACAGAAAACCCTCATATATAATATCGAATAATATTATTAATAATTAGTAATAAAATTATGTATCTTCCACCATTGTTTTCGGTGATAGAAATCTAATACTATTCACAAGTGCGCTAATGTAATCGCAAGTGAGTAGTTTAGATAGCTGTCAGTTGTAATTATTAATTTCGTGCAAATCACCGAAAATTGTGAAAAAATAATGAATTGTTTATTACATAACTATAACAATCTTGGTATATCATACGTGAGCGAAATGCCATTATAAACTCGTGAGAAGTGTCTCACTCCTGTTCTAACGCACGCTCATGGGTCAAACTTCTCACTCGCGTATAAAGATGCATTTCTCTCACTTATAATATAATATAATATTCCTTTGATGTAACGACCCTTACATGATATTACTTAACTCAATTTAGTTGTGTTTTTGTATCCCTGTGCAACATATTAATTTGGAAATTTAGAATAAATTATTGGTACGAGCGATTGTTTTAATAGAAATCTTCACATAGTGTGGGAAAAATATTAATTGTATTATATGAGTACTTATGATAATTAATTAGTTTATTATATCAAAGGTTAAAACGGTGCTAATAGATGCAAAGATAGTTAACCTATGCATTATGTTTAATCTTAATGAGTAATTGTTTATAATAACAATATACTTCACTTCCAAGTCCTACCAGTCTGAGAAATTCAATGCATAAATAAATTTGACCCAAATACATAAATAGTGATTTTGTAATAAATGAAAAAAGCAAAATATCATTGCGCATGCGTACAATCAAAAGCAAATGTGTAGATCTATTTCTTGTTTTTGGACTTAACTAGTTAATTCATAATTCCTCGTTATTATGGCATCCATATTACCAAAGTTTAGAAAAAATCGACAAATTCGCCATATCGCTGAAAATTATTAACTACCTACGTCTTTAATTTCAATATCAGATTTTTTAAGTTCAAAATCTGTTTAAATGTTTGCATACTTCACAAAAACATTTCCGAGGTAGTCTCATTTAATCTAATAAAAAAAATATTCTTTAACCTTATTTCCTGGTATTCCATATTTAATAGCACCAATGCTTTAAGTACAATATAATTCCACAATTTCTTTTATATAATTATTTATTTCTTTACGCGTTTCAATACAACATGAATTATTATCAAGAGAAAATATATAAGTAAAATAACAAACAGGTATTTACGGTGACAAGGTAAAACAACAAACTTGACATAAATTAAATTTCTATATTTAAAATATCTGTTAAAGGTGAGTCATTTTTATTACAAGTCTAAAAATTTAATGTTGTTTTGGGATGTCATAAGGTGTTTATTTACTATTAAATGTTTGGCATAATTTAATTTCTCTGTGTATTTATATTTTTAACATTTAATGTGTTTCTTTGTATCTTATATAAAAGTTACTAAGTGTTTGTCCAATATAAACAGAATTACAGAATGTGCAGTTCAATTGATAAATACCCGACTTCAACATGGCGTTAGATTAATCTTTGGCATTAAATAAACATTTAAAGATTGGTATTAGTTTTGAAAGCTACTTTGTACTTCTTGTTCTTTTGTAATATGTGAGCTACGTTTTCTGATATTTTTCTAAAATATGAGATTTATTCTTGAATACACAAGACTAAAATTTTTAGAACGTTTAGCCCCTGTTTCTAGACTGCGCTATTTGTGTGGAACGAATGTGACTTCGGAACTAAATTCTCAAAAATGTAGGAAATGCAAAAACATTATTTCATCTATATTTGCACAAAAATGAAAACTAAAAATTCGTATGTGATCTATGTATAAAATACTTCAACACAAGAATAGTTAGCGAATAAATTACTCACTCATCATTTAGTTAATCTGTTAATCCAAGCTATCACAATTGTTCTTCTGCATATATGTATAGTTTGGAGTTTACTTATAACCCTGTGTCGTTATTTTAATTCGTATTTGTATTTGTATCGTAATCAGCTTATACTAGAACTAAAAACTAGGGATTATGACATTAAATAACATTTATTTAAAAAAATAAAAATTTTATTCTTTTCTTTACGCTGGAGAAAATAGCTTCAAAATCCAAATTTCATTACGTCTGATCGTATGAAAGTTGCTTACGAAAAAATATATAATACAAAAACAATGCAAATACGTAACTAACAACATAAATGAAACTCCAATAACCAAGACGGCGATTACAGCCTATGTTACATGTAACGTGTAAATAATAGGGTGTGACAGAAACCTTTTCAAATAATCAATGAGAATCGAAAACTTCTTTAAATGTTACAAATTATTGATTTTTAAGGCGCCGTACTCTACATTTTATTTTTAGCATACTCGAACAGTTTATTCAACAAAAAGATATGTGCTAATTCACTATTGTGATGCATAGTATACTTATGTCATGTATTATTGTAATCCATAGGCCAATAACTAATAATAATGATTGATAATAATATAGTTATCCTTCATAATGGTAATACGAAAGACTGCAAAAAGGGTGTGTTTGTATTATTGATGTACTAATTCACAAAGATTTGATGTTTGGTTTTCGAGTTATGACACACGTTCTGTTTCTGGAACGAAATATTTCGTAAAACTCCCGTATACGTCAGGCAAAATTCTTGTATACTATATTCTGTATCTGTATATGTTAGTACTCAAAGTCTACCATATAAATATCATGAAGTTGTGATCTATGCGATTTTGGAGTTAATTCACGTTTTGCTCCAGGATACGCAATATTTCGTACAACCCTGGTATATGTCGGGTAACATTTTTTGCAAGTTCATTCTGTAAGACTATTATTTGGAGTTATCACACGCTTTGTTTTTGGCAACGATTTTTTGTACATTCCCCGTATACGTCGGGCAGGATATGTCTTTTTAATTCGATAGGTGGTAGTCTACGAGAAGTAAGTACCATTTCAATTTCATGAAGTTTTGATGTGCTCTTTTGGAGTTTCTGGATACTTAATATTTCATACAACCCTCGTATATGTGCATTTGATTCTGTAGATGGTATTCTTCGGAGTCTACTGTATAAATTTTCATGAAGTTTTTATGTACGTTTTGTTCCTGGATGAAATATTTTATACAACTCCCGTACATGTCGCGCAGAATTTTTGTGTACGTGAATCTGTAAATTATATAACCAGAATTCTATCATATGAATTTCATGGTATGTTATATTGGAGTTATCGCATGCTTGTTTCTGGCGACGAATTTTTATACATTCCGCGTATACGCCGGGCAGGATATCTGTATTTGAGTCTGTAGGTCGTAGTCTCCGAAGTCGACCATATAAATTTCTTATGTGCGAGTTATGGCAAATTTTTTTCGTGGATACGAAATATTCCGTACAGCCCTCGTATATGTCGTACGGAATTTTTGTGTATATGATTCTGAATGTTTTAGAACCATAAGTCTATCATATGAATCTCATGAAGAATTGAACTGCGATTTTCGAATTATGACATGATTTTCTTCCTATGCGCAAATTATGACTATTGAAACAATGTTTTAACCTTAGGATTCACAAACCGCGCCTCTCAGGCCCGGAGAGATTTCAGTTACTCATAATTTGCATAAAATAATTTCAATCGGCTTGAGCATTCAGATATGCTCTAAACACGTCTTCATTCAACGCACACTGGATTCAAAAAACATTCAAGTGCATTTGGAAATCGAAAGATAAATCCTCTCCATTAGTACCCCGGATTTACACAAATCGGACCTCCGAAACCCGTGTACAGCTAGTTTCTATAAAACCTGGTTCTAAGCTGATTGTTATTATAATTTGTCAAGTATGCTGCGCGGAATTGTACGTGTCTGTGCAAGTTGAAACCTGCATTACTGCTGGATGTATAAAAGTAAACGCAGCTTTAGATTTGGTGACCGTGTCTATGAAGAAACAGTGTCGCAGTGGGCAGCTGAAAGTGATGATCTGCCTTTTGAAGAAAGTGATGTGTCAGAAGCAGAAAGTGATGACATAGAAGACAAAAATTTCGAATTGGTTTCTGACGAGTATTCTGGATCCAGTTCTGATGATGTTGACGATAATTCAGAGGATGATGTTAACGATATTGGTAATTCTTCAATGAGTGGTTACATTACTCCACGTGGTCTGAATTGGAGTTTGGAACCTCCAACAAAAAATAAAATTCAACCACACAACATTATTTGGCGTGTGCTAGGACTAGCAAGAAAACGTATGACTGCAACACCAAACGAAGCGATTCAGTTATTTCTAACTCCAGTTATTATACAAGAAATTGTGAACTCTACTAAATTAGAGGGGAGACGCGTTTACGGAGCAAAAGGAAAACTGTGGAAAGATGTAACTATTGATGAATTTCTTGTATTCTATGGTTTACTTATTCATGCGGGTGTTGACAGAAGCTGTGATGTTTCTGCGAGATAACTATTTTGTAGTGAATTTGCCAATCCCATATACCGAGCCACAATATCCATATTTCGCTTTGAAGAAGTACGAAGATTCGTCAGATTTGACCACAAGAGAACCCGGAATACGTGTTTGGAAACCGATAAGTTAGCAATGGTGTCCTACGTTTGGGATTTAATCATTCAGCAACCCAAAACCTGCGTCATACCGGATAACTATTGATGAACAACTTATTGGGTCTACAGATAGATGCAGATTTGTTCAATATATGCCACGTAAACCGGCAAAATATGGACTTAGAATATTTTGGATGTGTGAATCTAAGTCTGGTTATGCTGTGTATGATTTAGTTTATGTTGGTCGCCAGCCCGGAGACCCTCCACATAAAAACCTGGGGCTTGAAGTAGTACAAAGTTTTGTGCGTGGCATTCATAATTCTGGCCTCAGTCTTACGATAGACAACTTCTCCACTAGTGTTCCGCTTGCAATTTATCTGTTGGATAAAATATTACTGTTAAGGGTGTATACACTACGTTAGAATAAGCGCGACATTATGAAACAAATGTAAACCTCAAAAGATCGTGTAGCCTGCTCTTCATTGTTTTGCTTTCAAAATGACATATTCGTGGTAAGTTACACACGTAAAAAGAATGAATGCGTAATTTTACCAAGAACCGTGCACCACGACGCATCTATCAATGATGACGCTAAGAGGAAGCCTGAAATAATCACACATTATAATAAAACAAAGGGATCAAATGGTGTCGTGTCGATATACACGTGCAAGAGGCAAAGTAAACGATGGCCCATGAAATTTTTCTGCAACATCATTGATGTTTAAGCACTCAACGCATAATTATATAGTCTTTACGAAGGAACATCGAAACTAAACATAGTAGTGACTCACAAACGCCGATTGTTTTTGAAAAATTTAGCGAAGGAACTAGTGATACTACATATGCAGAGAACTACTAACCCTAACCTACGGCGTAGTGCCCGGGAGTGTCTAAGTAGATTTATCTTTGGTCCGCAGCCGCTCAAACAAGTGCAACAATTAAGTAAAAGATATGCTCAGTGTGCCCCGCAAATATTGATCGTAAAAGTACAATATGTATTAGTTGTAAAAATAATATCTGTAATGAACATGTATTGATTATTGATTGCACTAAATGCTTCTCTAATCCCTAAAAAACGTTTGTAATGAAATGTATATTATAAATAAATAAAATTTTACTTCTGTAACTTTGTGTGCCGATATTTTATTGGTTAAGTATCCTAGGGTAAAGCAAATTTTTCCACACATCAGATTTCGTCCAATGGAAATTCGTCGTTAACTTCACATCAATCACATATATTGAGACACCATGTTTATAAAAACTAATCAATAATTAAAAATATCGTTTAAGAATGTCAATAGGCATTTAAATTATCTGCACTAATACTAATATATTTTTATTACCTTCGTCAAAAATTAGATAATATTTTATTATTTATAACATGTGCTTATCCTTTAGTTTCTTATGTAAAATATGTCTTACATAATCAATTTCAATGAATGTAATACTTAGGTCTATGACGTTACCTATTTTTACAACGCACACTGCGATTAACTGTATTATTTTAAGCAAATGCCATTTAAAGCGGAAGATACTATTGTAAACATTTATAAGAAAGTATCACTATAACAATGCAACGTTTGATTACGAAATGAAAAACTATCTGTAATAATTTCAAAAGAAATTTATTGCACGAAAAGATTTTAAAACTGCAACACTGCAAACTTTGTCTTCGGTTATCTCCTTAAGCTAGACAAACTGAATCTGTAACTTGTTTCAACTTTAGAGGACAAATTAAATAATAAAACTTTTGTTAAACAGAGATTAAGTTTTTTTAATTTCTTTTTGTGCGGATTCCTAGTCCGCGGATGCCAAGAAAACTTGGAGAACAAGACATTTCTTAATGTTTATTTTTGTAAAACAAACGCGGAATTATTTATTATAAGTTATTTTAAAGTGCTAAATTTCAACTTTACGACTACGATTTATGTATGTATGTAATTTGATAACTGAATCAGCATCCTCCTAAGACAGACGTGCAAGAACATTTAAATCGTACATAAACAATTAAAAAGTAATGCGATGTGACATTATATATTTTTTAAATTAAACGTGGACATTTCACGAGTTAAATAATACAGGAACCAAATATGTAATGATCAGACTGAATGAATGTATTAAAAGATTAAATGCAAACACCATTAATGGTGATCTAAACTAACATTGTCGTTAAAATTGTGAGAACGTTTAATAAACACGATCACCAAATTAATTCTTTTCAATTTATAAACTCTAATAGTTAAAAAAAAAGATAAACTCACCATTACATAATGCCTTTGAATCTCTATTTTCTCGCTGGCTAATTTTTCACATTCCAATTTTAAACTGAAACAAAAAGGATGATTAAACACTATTAATTAATGGACGTGGAAAGATTCTGCATATATTTACACAATTATACACATTTCGGTTCCTGAAAAAAAAACATTTTAATTGCCAATCGTTACAATTAACATATAACATAAATTAAAGTTACATTTTTAAATAAGATGAAGAAAAATAGGACTCTTGTACGGCAATTTAATGTTCCTTTACAAATTCAAAAAACGTATATAAAAAATATTAACCCAATGCCCACTGTCCTTTTTAAAGGTCACTTTACAGCCTTCATTTTAAAGGCTTTCAGCGGAAATTGTAGTAATTTTCTAAAGATGGCGCTATAAGTATCTTACTCCAAATATCAGTGCCCGGTCACGTTTCGCTATTTTCATCGGTTAGTTAGCTTCTTACATCCAATTTTAACGGCACGCTGACATATTATTTTGAACGCGCATCATTGATGCATAAATATGAGTGTACTTTCAAAGGGCAGTGGGCAAATGTAACACATTTTTTCTTCAGCGGGTTCACTATACATGAGTTATTACGTGCCATGGAAGAAGACGATTATCTTCCTGGTGGCGAGTGTTCAAATAAATTTATTTCCACCTGAAAATGACGGTTTGGGCACTGATGAGGATGAAGTAAATATAAATAATCTGCCAAGTAGGCGTTGCTGAGGCTGAAATAAATGAAATACAATCTGATGAAGAAGATCTTATTCCACTGTCACAATTTGCTCAGAAGGCATCTGTAACTCATTCAATTAAAACTTATGGGCAACAGGAATTTGAACAATACTTATGTCAATTCGGAATGGCCACAAATCAGTGCGGTTGTTAACATTAATCCACCATTGCAACTGTTCGAACTTTTTTTTGATGATGATGTGATGCACATGTTGGTGTCTAATACAAATCTGTACATTTCCAATAAATATAGAAAAGCAGATATAAAGACCAACGAAATCAAAACCTTTTTGGCATATTGCTTCTTAGTGGTTACAATCCGCTGCCACAGCGCAGAATGTACTGGGAAAATTCGAAAGACACTCACAATGATACAATTTCTGAAGCAATGTTTAGAAATCGATTCGAGTATATCCTAACTAATCTCCATTACTGCGACAATAATAGACTAGATGAATCTGATCGGTTCACAAAAGTAATACCTTTGTATTGCAAAATTAATCAACGATTTTTGAAGTTTGCACCAGTAGAACAAAACCGTTGTGTTGACGAAGCCATGGTGCCATATTTTGGACGCCATGGCTGCAAGCAGTTTATTAGAGTAGAGGAAATCCTTTGCGGTATGGCTACAAACTTTGGGTGGGTGCTACTTCAAGAGGGTACATTGTTAGGTATGAACCCTACAAAGGTGCCAAATCAGAAATAAAACAGTGCTATAAGTCACTGGTTTTGGGTCCACCTGTAATACTTCAATATGTTGACATTTTGCTATCGCCCTTTTCTCTACCATATTATGTGTTCTTCGACAATTTCTTTACAACTCTTCCCTTATTGGATGAGCTCACAAAACGAAGGATTATAACCGCAGGCACGATTCGGAAAAATAGAATAAAAAGCTTTCCATTACATCCAGAAATAACCGCGGTTCATATGAATCCAAAGTAACAATAACTTCGTTCATATGACATTCAATTTTTTTGGTGTAGAACCTTTACAATAAGTAACTAGATATTCTCAAAGAGAAAAAAATATCTGTCATACAACCTTCCAGCATCCAAAAATATAATAAGTCAATGGGGAACGTAGATAGAAGTGATCAAAATATTGGTCTGTATAGAGTAAGAGTAAGGGAGAAAAATGGTATTTTCCCATTATAGCACACGTTTTGAATGTTCTTGAACAAAATGCGTGGCAGTTACATAAAAATCAAGGTGTTAAACTAGACTACTTTTCGTTCAGAAGACAAGTAACACTTTTGCTTATTCAAGCCAATGCAAGTGACAGAGCAGGAAATCTAAGCAAAAGATTTGGCAGGCCATCTCAGTTGGAAAATATCGAATCTAAATTCGATGGGAAGGGCCATTTTATTACAACACAAGAAAAGCAGACTAGATGCAGAATATGCCATAAAAAGTGTCTACAAAATGCATTAAATGTAAGGTTACAGCCAGTGCTTCATTCCCTATCATGTAAAAGGATGAAATGTTTCTGTCGATTTTTTTCTTAACCCCTATACCATTTGATGAATAAAAACTAATTGTTTCTATTAATTAAAAATAATTCGACTAATTTGTGTTACATATGCTCAAACAAGGCGTTAAACTAGACCACCTTTCGTTCAGAAGACAAGTAGCTATTTCGCTTATTCAAGTCAACGCAAGTGAGCAGGAAATCTAAGCAAAAGATTTGGTAGGCCATCTCAGTTGGAAAATATCGAATCTAGATTCGATGGCAAGGATCATTTTATTACAACACAAGAAAAGCAGACTAGATGCAGAATATGCCATAAACAAGTGTCTACAAAATGCATTAAATGTAAGGTTACGCTTCACATTCAGTTCTTCATTCCCTATCATGTAAAAGGATAAAATGTTTTTGTTAATTTTTTTTCAACCCCTGTATCATTTGATGAATAAAAACTAATTACTAATTGTTTTTATTAATTCAAAATAATTCGACTAATTTATGTTACATATGCCCACTGTCCTTTTCAAAAGTTGGTGTTTTTTTCAAATCTGTAAGTTGTAAATTTTTTCCTTATTTTTTTTTGGTGTTTTTGAGGACACATTTTAGTAAAATGTTGAGAAAATAAATTGATATATGATTTTTTTTTTATCCGCTGGGCATATACGGATTAATAAAACGATTAGGGGACGAAAGCGGTGAAATATAAGAGTATCCTTGGTGGTGTTGGTTTTTCATAATTTTGAAAAAGTACTCTGTACTTTGAAGCTAAGAACAAAACCTAAAACTGTACACCCCCGGTACCCCCAATTTTTAAGAATCTGAGAACTTCATGCACCTAGTCATTTGAGTTGTATAACTCTGTTGCACATTAAATATTTTTATTTGTAATTTTTTATGTTAAAAGTGGTCACCAGTAATCGTATAAGAGCGAATAAATGTACAGTGCGTCCCATTTTGGTTGAGACAGCCAGATATCTCGGTTGTTGTTGAAGATAGAACCTTGCAGTTTTCGCGGTCCTGTGCTACTTTTTTGTGAAACTCAAGATGTCCTGAACGGATTTTTCCTAACTTCTTTCGTTCATAAGTTACAGGGCGTTTTTGAAAATTCACACTTTTTGGACCCCCTCCATATCTACGAAGTTTCTCAGCGATAATGTCAAATTGAAAACTTATCCCATAGAGAATTTTATGTAGAATTCAGTGGCGCACTCAATTTTTTTTTTCGCGGTATGGTTATGGAGATACTACTCAAACTTATGATTTTTTCAATGGAACACCCTGTATTTTATCACCTCATTAAATTCCTTATTTTTTTTCCTTTAAAATGATATATAATATATAAACATAAATTCTTCAAAAATGCTCCAAAATCACTAAAACATTGATTGTTAATAGTAGGCAATGGATTTTTCATACAAAAAAAGTTCAAATTGAAGAAATACTATTTGTGATTTTTCCATGAAAGGAACAAGAACAATACTAACACTAATTCACTAACAAAACACAAAACGTAGGTAACTAATAGCAACAAATAAATAGTAATAAAAAGTTCATAATGTAGAATAAGCAACTAATTAAATATTTACTCATACTATTTCATTTCGAAATTATTCGGTAACTTATTCATTGAATTGTTCAAATTGATGTCTATTTTCCCTAACACACAATTGACACAATTTCTAATACGTCTTAATGCATTTAAAATTATGAAAGGACGATTTTGTAAATTCTGGAAAACTGCCTCAGTTGTTGAACGAAGTTCTTCAATATTATTGTGCCTCTTACCCTAATATTTTATTTTTCAAAAAACCCCACAAAAAAAGTCCAACACTGACAAATCAGATGACCCTGCAGGCCACCTAATGGGTCCATTTGTTCCAATCCAATGGTCCTGGAAAGTTTCTTCTAAAAACGGCAAAATCAACCTCGAATTGTGGGCAGGGGCACCGTCTTGTTGGAAGTAAATGGCATCAACATAGGCGAGGGGAACATTCTCCAGGAATTCTGGTATTACTTCTTCTAAAATTCCCAAGTACCTATTCGCCTTGAGAGCCCCTTCAAAAATGCGGTATTTTGTTGATGTCCCCAATAAGAAACAGGCTACATTAAAACCAAATCGACCCTGTTGTTGTTGCTCAAAAATTAGGTGTTGGTTTTCATCATACCAGTGCCTTGTATTTTGCCTGTTAAATAAACCGGCACTGCTTATAGGGCTTCGTCTGACCATATGACTTTACCCGCAAAATTATTGTCCCTTCGAGTTTGGTTCAAAAACCAATTACAGAAAGTCACACGCCTCACCAGGGTATTAATGCTGGACAATATTCACTAAAAGGGTTTCAATTTGTGTTTTTTTAAAATCCTTTGTACCCGTGATCGGGGAACGCCAGAGTCATTTTCTAACTTCGTACAAGAAGTCTGAGGGGAGACACGGACGCTGGCTAAGACATTTACTTCATCCACTTCATTATTTACCTTGTTATAAGTCTTGGGTCGGGGTTTAGAATACGCACCATAATTTAGTAGATTATTCTTTAGTCGTTGCTCGGCTAGGTTGACGCCTCTCTGGATATCTAACGTTTTAAAAACAATATGTCATATAATGTCTTATTGTAAATTACTAGTTTACCTGTTTAAATATAATTTGTATTGTATGATATCATACTTTTTCGTTGTTCTGAAAAAATCTTTCAGCCATTATAAAATTTCACAAATTAACAAAATCACCAAACACAAACAAAATAAAACGCATCAAAATTTATCATCATGACAGCAGATGTGTTGATTTCTCCACAGTCACTTGATAAAACAATGCTCCAAAAGTCAACAACAGTGTTTGTAGCATCCATGACCTACTATAAAAAAATCACAAATAATAATCCCTGTAGTAAAACTTTGAAATCCATGGCACTTATTAAAATTCAATGTTTTAGTAATTTTGGAGCATTCTTTAAAACTTCATGTTTATATATTATATATCATTTCGAAGGAAAAAAAAATAAGTAATTTAATGAGATAATAAAATACGGGGTGTTGCATTGAAAAAATCATAAGTTTGAGTCTTATCTCCATAACGATATCTCGAAAAAGAATTGAGTGCGCCCCTGGATTCTACGTAAAATTCTCTATGGGACAAATTTTCAATTTGACATTATCGCTGAGAAACTTCTTAGATATGGAGGGGATCCAAAGAGTGTGGGTTTTCAAAAACACCCTGTAATTTATAAACGAAAGAAGTTAGGCAAAATCCGTTCAGGCCATCTTGAATTTCACAAAAAAAGTGGTACAGGACCGCGGAAAATTATGAAAAAAATTATGAAAAAACCAACACCATCAAAGTTACCTCTATTTTTCACCCCTTTCAACCTCTACTCGTTTTATTATAATTAAGGTCAAGTACGTTCATTTATATGAAATTTCTCTCAAAAGGGTATAATTCCACAAATTACTGGGAAAACCGCTATTGCTGAAATTTATTGCTAACTTGATGCGCTTTCGGAACCACTAACATATTGAGCAGTTAATTTTGTGGCTCAAAGAGTCTTGTAAAATCGTCCAAGGAAGACCCAGTGCTTTAGACCCAGTGCTTTTGGACAACTACATCACGCACTGTAGGCTTCAAGCTTATAATTTCTGTAGAAATAATGTCTCCCATTGGCTCCAGCCGCTGGACGTATAGTTTTTTATTCAATAAAAGCTGCTTATAACAGTGAGTGTGACAAATTCCTAACCAGTCATCCAGGGGGGAGAATAACTTAAAACGAACAAGATGAATTGTTCAACAAAGCTTTCATCAGGGTAGCTACATCCGACAAAGCTAAAGGGTTTTAGCAAAATCGGTATATCCCCTTTAAACCTTGAAGAAGACCGCACTGCAGCAAGACTGTAGAGAATAAATGGCAAGAAGAAAATAGAAAGAACGAAAATTGCCACGAAAAGGCCACCAGCTCACTTAAACTGAAAAATGTTGCCTTTACTAACACAAACGGCAAACCTAAAACAAAGTCTACAAAGCAGCAATCTATTTTATTCACTTCTACGACATTCAAAGATATTTTATAAGAAAAGGAAAAAAACAGAAAACAGTTGAGAAAGCCAAAAGGAAAGTGTTTGAGGCACAGGACCTTCAAATTGAAATAAGAAACGTCCAAAGGCATTAATTTGTTCACTATCTAGAAATAATGGAAAATGAACCATTTAAAGGACATGGCATGAATAAAGACGTAACTGAAGATATTTGTATTACACGTGGAGAATTTGGTTAAAACGCCGAAATATAGTTAAAATGTGTAATATGTCTATGGGCGCATAAGAAAATAAATTTACATGTGACTTTTGTTTGTAAGTCTTGACCGTGATTTCTCGAGGCGGCCGGTTTTGTCCAACTCGTTCGGGAAATGCCGACCATGGCAACATTTTCTTTTTTATCTTTATTTCAACATGACTATTTTTTTAATATTAAATATGATTTAAGTACACTATATATGTTTAGGTGGCCGGTATACTCCCTCTTTGCCCTACAACTTTGATCTTATTCCATGCACATAAATTACGGTGTTTACTTCTGAGCAAGACGGGTTTATCTTAATGTCCCACTACTGTAGTACAAATCTAAATGCAGATGGGCCTTGAACTTACGAATTGGAAGCAAGTCGCGGGACGATTTCCTGATACAAAAACAAGAACATTAAGCGATTTTAAGAAAACACTAAATTAAAAACGAATAAAAAAGATTACTATGATTCATATCAGGACTATCACTCAGTACTGATCATACAGATATAAAGAAAAAAACTCCTATTAGCATCGTTACAAATTCAGTGTTATACTATTCCCATCCCATTTTTGGAGCAGAGCAAGATGTTGTGAATGGATTAACGATAATTTGGGACAAAATCACGACCTTTTAGACTTAACGTTTTATAGTGAAGAAACCTGATTCCATGTGAGTGGTTATGTAAATTTAAACAAATTGTTTGACATTTGGGAATCCCCAGGAATTTATTGAAACCTCTTTACACCCTCAAAAAGTCGGAGTATGGATTGACATATCAAGAAGACGCATAATGGGCTCAATTTTTTTCAAGACAATATGTTACAGCTGAATATATATTTTAGTTCAATTTCTGGAATTACAAAGTGATTTCTTCCAACAAATAATGCATCGGCACATACATAATGAGATATAGTAAATAGATATAGTTTTACGGCGATAGAATTATTAGTCTAGAATTATTGGTCTCCAAGTTCACCTAATTTTAGCCCCCAAGATTTTTATTTGTTCAAAACAAAGGTTTAACAGTTGTTTACTTAAAGTGGGTAGCATTTTCAACACTTACTATAAATATACTTTGTATTTAAATTTTTATTGTATTCAAATTTGATTTTGCGTAGTGTGTTATTGATATAGCTATTTATATAGGAAGGATATTAACATATTCGTAATTAACGAGGATGTTACGTAGTAACATCCGAGTTTTTTATGAATTGTTAATATTCGTATTAAAAACAAAGCTTGATCTAAACATGACTTAATTGACAATGTTCAGTAAACTATTACTGTGGTTAATAACAAAAAAATAAATAAATTAGAAGTGAAACGCTCAAGAACAGGATGTACTTAATTTTGGTTATATTCTAATACGTTTGCATAATTTTATTTTGTACTTGCGGTTAAAATACAATTTTATACATTAAAATATATCAAGTAACACTTTAACCGTAATATAGATAAATAGTTATGTATGTAACAAGTGCAAACGGTGAGTGTTTATGAAATGTGATATGCGTTTGCTAGTTGGACAACACCTTACGTGCAATCAACACTTTTTGCACGAGTTGCATACAATATTTTTCTACGTTCATTAAAAAAAACAGTTTTACTAAGTGTCGGTAAAACAATTTTTTTTTATAATATTGCAATATTTAATAATGATTGATTATTACTGTTAGCGTGTTTTGCTGGATATTAAATTTAAAGGTGCTTTAGTTGCCAGTGCACTGATTTCTGATTGGATGTCAAAAAAGGTATTCATCGTTACTGTCATTCATATTTTTAATAATATTTCTCATTTTAAGCTATAAAACTATTTTTACACTTGCACTTTCTTTTCATTTACTTATTTAAAGTGACATACCAGCATGACAAGAAACATGTTTGTTATCCGTATTCAATTTACAGTGAAACAAATAGTAAGGTATTGCGCATGAAAACACTTTCGTGCTCTCGATCAACTAAAAAACGTGATTAAAGTAGTGCCATATTAAATGTGCGTTTTCTCTACAAAATCCATATATATATATATATATATATATATATATATATATATATATATATAGGGTGAAGTTAGACGTAAGGCCGGGCCTGGTAGACTAAACTTGGCTGAATACAGTGGCGTGTATGATAAAAGAAAGGAAAGGAAGTTTGAAAAATGAAAGGGTGTGCCAGAGACAATGTATATATCTTGCGGAAGCTAGAATGCAGGGATAGGGAAAACATGGAGGAAGATTGCAAATGAAAAATAAACATGAGGCAGGGATTGTTTTGCCTACCCCGCAAAAGGAATGGCGTCCGTTGCCATGGGCAGCAAAATTGCATTTTGCGGGCGCTGCGTGGAGTGCAAAATGATATTTTGCAGACGGTATCACACAAAATGAGTTTTATCTATACTTTTATGTAACCCAAATTGCCATGGACACTTTTACGTTAGCTTGTGACGTTTACGAAAGATTTGACAATTCTATTCCCTTAATTATTTACGTACTAGCACAAAATAAAATAGAATATTATACACGATCATCAAGAGAAATAATCTCGTTGAACTCACTCATGGCAAACGACATTCGTGTATTAACATTTTCCACTCGATATTAAAATGGTCCTTTATCGTCTTGTTTAATAAATGACTATTTGTGCATTGTATATTTGGTAACTATGCTATTATGAGTTACTTGTTCCTTGGTTATTAGGGTATATACTTAATAAGTTATTAACACATTAATCGCCCAATACTAAAAATTTTATGTCCGCAAAGGTGACTTTAATTAACTTCCTGTCTAATACAAAATAATAATAAGCAAATTCTGATTGAACTTTGATTAGAAAATGTATTTAAAAAATCCGACTCAGTATTTAGTCTTGGAGCTAGAAAGACATTTCGGCCGCGAAAGTAGTATGTCGGCCTTCACTTTTGCACGTTATAACACACGTGTTTTGTGATGAGCTCGTAAGTGGTAACTCGTTCACTGTGTGTAAGTGCTGCCTAGACTTTGATATGTATAAAGAAGTGGAAAGTACGATATATGAAATTGCGGAATGAATATATTTCCGATGATGAAACACTCAAATAATGACGACACTTATGAAGGCGGTGATTTAGATGATTACTGTCCTAATAATGAACCTAGTGCATCTAAATGAAGATGAAGAAATTCGTAAAAAAAGACCAAAAACACGTAAGTTGTCAATCATAGTTAGTTCAATCAGAAATTACCTAACCAAATTTGTTTCTGGCATGTTCGTATTAGTCACGTCTTCTATTATTTACTCTTTGTCGAATACTCCTTGAACGTATTCAGATTTGATAGATATGGTGGTAGCTACACTGCATCTACGTCTAGTCAATGTACAGTTAATATTAGATCAAGCGCTCGTGTTGCAGATACTGGTGAAGAAGTAATCGCTAATTTTGGCAATAATGGTGACAACAGTATTGATGATGACAGCGGCAAACATAATTTAATCACCAGATACAGGATCATATCTAAAATACTTTTATTGTAAGGTTAATTATATAGGTCCAGCAGTTAACATTAACCAAGTGGATTTATCAAAAGGTCTAAATAATCTTTTTATAGTATTTTTTGATGACAGAGTGATAGGCCCCAGTGTCACTGAAACAAATGGATGTGCACATTAAATAATAAACAAGGGGCTCTTTCGAAAATCACAAATTTAAGAGTGAGAAGATACAAATGCAGATGAAATAAAAATATTTTTTGGTCTTTGTTTATAGATGGGCAAAGTTTTCTTAAAAAAGAGGTAATTGGAGAAAAGTGAGTTATAATCAAACTATTCCAACTCATGTATAAAAAAACAGATAGCGTAGTCACGATGAAGCTGCAAATACCAATAACCGTTTAGCAAAACTAGTTTTACTAGAACGAACTGAAGCGTTGGTTCCGTCTAGGGGGCGCTTGACCTTCAAACAAATAATAAACAACAAAAGAAACAAGTTTGGAATCAAACTAGGTATAGACTTCCGACTTAAGGGTTTATGGATCTAACTGAGCCTTTCTTATATACAGGTGAAACCTTGTATACAAGCGTCGCGCTCGCTCATACCGTTACAAAAAGAAAAACGCATTTATTGGACACGTTACGAAAAAATCGGAAACTAAATTCTCCAAAAGTAGTAAATAAAAAAATTACAGAAAGGACAAATTACTGACATGGAAAGTAATACGCGCGTAATTATTTTGAAGTGGTACAGCAAGCCTTAGTACACATAATACAGAAACGTAGTAAAGAAATCGGGAAAACCATCCTCATTTGTGATTTTAATAACAGTAAATCGTTTGTAGATTTCTCAGGCCTACTCAAATGGTATTCCTCATTCCTTAGGAAGAGAACCAACTGAAAACTGTTACAAAAAAGAAAATGTCTATAGTAGCATTTAAGCAACAAACTGTCGAAGGTCTATTGCTACCGGGTGGAATACTTTGCCTGCTCAAATCGAAAATGGCAATTACTCTTTCTTTACAGAAAGTTCTATCAAAGGATTGACGTAGGTGTTTGTTGCGACAAAATATAAACAGGAAGGTAAAAGAAACGCACAGAAAAAACTTTGAATGTCACAAACGCGCTAAATTATAATTTTAAAGTACCACATTTGTATATCCAAGTTTAGTTTGTTTTTTACGAGAATAATAGTACTTTTAAATTATTATAAGTTTTTTTTTACTGTAGCAAAGTACA
This sequence comes from Vesta saturnalis, assembly GCA_036346205.1. Taxonomy (NCBI): domain Eukaryota; kingdom Metazoa; phylum Arthropoda; class Insecta; order Coleoptera; family Lampyridae; genus Vesta; species Vesta saturnalis. Next base: position 307,814 of record JARFJB010001211.1, on the reverse strand, counting down.
GGTCGTAGGTTCAAATCCTATTCGAGGTAAACTTTTTATTTATGTATTTAATAAAATTAACAATAATTTTTAATAGTACTTTTGTATGAAGGATGTAAAGTTCCAAAGACGAACGTAAAGTTTGGTTACCGAGACGACCATCTGCAACTAACCACAAAGTCAAAAAATAATTTTAGTGCCAAAGTGCATATAATATTTTTTTCCGAAACCGGAATAAAATAAAAAGGTTAAAAGGTTTATCAAAATTTGATTTATGAATTAATGTGACAGATTAAGGTTACGCCATTTTTTTTTAAATTATGATAAGTGAAAAATGAAATGTTTACGCTAATAACAAAGGTATTATGCTACTAATTTAACTTTGTTAGTAGCGACATTTCTGCATTTTAATTACGGTTCTGGAAAAACGTGATTTTACAACTCATTAGGTGAACTGCATTCATTTCCTAAGGTTGACAAAAAAATCCAGTCTAAAAACACTTTTTGGTCCAACAGACCTTTCAATTACCCAAAAGGTGAAGTGTGAACCATAGCTCGTTTCACGGAGTCCAAATAATATTGCAGTTAGAGGCATACGTTGGGCCTCGGGGGGTTGATTTTTAGTCGTTCGCATTTAGAGAAGTATACGCAAATTTAAAATGAATCAATGTATCTTAATTTCTGACCAGACGTTACTGTGCGTATGAGTAAAAAGTGCACGTTTCGTTGCGAGCTTCAAAATGTAGCTTATAATTCAAGATAGTTAGTTGTAATCATTAGGTTCGAATAAGTCAATCATAACGTATCCAGGGTTAGACATCCACGAAAATCGGTATTGTGCAATAGCTGCTGCGAACTTTGGAATCGATTTTCTGGGGTTACAACAGGACTTAACAACCTACGTTTTGGCGAGTTTTAATTAAAAAGGTCGCAAACCCCGAAATAAGCCCGATTTTGAACCTCAATAACTTGGTAAATTTTAAAGCATTTTCAAGTCTAGAATTTAATTCATTATTAAGGTTGCCATGCCCTATTGTGGACGGTTTTCAAGATAATTAACGTTAACCAAAAACTATCCTTTTATTCGGTTTAATTTTAGACTTCACATAGCTACCTATGGAAAAACAATTTGTGTCATAGCAACAAAGATAATAAATAATAAATAGTATCTAGTGTATGTTTTTCATCTTTGGAGAACTTCAGCAAATTGTTAATATTAATTTATTTTTAAGAAACAGTACACAATGGAAGAATGCTGATACTCTTTTTATATTCATGGAGAATGTAGCAAAATTGTCGAGAGAGCTTGCTACGTGTTTAATGAACGAAATCCCAATTTGCAGCCGATGAACAAGACAAACTTTTGCGTTTCGGGAAAGCTACAAAAATGTTTTAAAACCGGTGAGCAACGACAAGGAAAATGTAATAAATACACTGGCTTATTTCCATTCATCACCACAAAACTCAACACCATCCGCAAAAATGGATTTGGGAACATTTGCTTCATCCATCAGACGAAGTTTGAAAAAGCACCGAGTAGGGGCGCTCATGTCAAAACGGTGATGAGGTCCGCCAAACAGAGTTTTGTGAGTTCGTGTTACTAAAAATTCCAGAAGACCATCAATTCTTTTGAACATATTAGGCTTCGATATAAGCTGGTAGCGAACCATTCTTCAAAAAAAAAAAACTAAAAAAGCTCCAAATCGAGTTCCAAATAGCTCTATATGAGCTCTAAATGATAGAATTGGTCTGATCGTGAAAATGCAATATGGCGCCGCTAGCTTGAGAATAACTATATCTAGGCACAACCTTTGGTTTAGATCTGAATTTTAAATAAGTAGGAAACCTAAAATAAAAATGTATTCAGTATCGAGCATTACTGTGCCGACTTCATCAAAGCAAATTTCTAAACATGACCCAGTTACATTATGACTCTCTACTAAAATTATCTTAATTATTTCTAAAGCACTCTCTTCAACATTGCTAAGGAAGTCTATCACCTGTCGCATTGGCCTCTCTGCAATTATTCAATTGCTTAACCTTGGTTCTGCTTCGTAGATCTTACCATGTTTATAATATATATTTCGTGATACTTGGTAATTATTGCGTGATGTACAATTTCTAACACTTTTCGCCAATCTTTCCAGGTTTCACTAGCATTTTTCATTCATTTTCCGTATCCTCAATATTTAAAATTTTGTGAAAATTTCGCACTAATTAATTGTGGTTTTTCTTTTATAAATTCGACCAGTACAACTTTTTGCTTTCAGAAGCATTCGCATTTCTCTTTTTTACTTTTCCTTCCATTTCATACCAGTTACCACTGCGTATACGTACACCATGTGCGGTGAATGCTGGATTAGTATCTCCCTCCTAAGGACCCTAACTCCATTCTTTCCCATCTTATCCTGACCGAACCTATCCTTAGTCACACCACGCATACAAACTTAATGTATGTATGTAGGGAATCCATGATTGAGGCTAAAGGAGCTTGTAAATCTCAAGCATTCCGTGCTCCCCCTTGGGAAGGTGAATGCTAGTGTACACACAAACATTTAGGTTATACAGGGTGGGCCAACGAAAAGACGGGTGTCTGGCTAGAACAAATTTTTTTTTGAGAAACGCAAAAACACGTCAATTTTTATATCAAGGGGGACAACTTTTGTCATGATTTTCAACCTGAAATGATTTCATCCCTTAGCGCTGTGAGAACAATCCCTGCAATTTAAATAGGGATGATGGGGCAAGTGATGCGTTATTTGAAAAGTGTTTCTTTTCTGATTTCAGTGCACTAGTTTTTTTTTATTTTTAACAAAAAAATTGAATTTGGAAAGATGAGGAAGGAGTTTGAGGCATTTCAAAAATTAAAAAAAGCGCGAACAGGTCAATTGGTTTTTTTTTAGAGAAGCTAGGTAACTTTTACTGCCACTTGACAACATTGTTTATCCCCTTAGGTACAGGCTAAACAACCCTTACATTTTAAATAAATCAAGGGTTAATTTTTTAATCATACATTAAAAATTATTGGTTTGGGTTTCAAAGTAATTTACATAATTAAAAGTTTAGATTAACTGAAAATGTAAACTTTCACCATCATCACACATAATAAAATACTTATTTTTTTTTTTGAATTTTTTAATGGTGAATTTTAAATTATACAATCTAAACGTTTCGATAATACAGTTATCTTCATCAGTATTAAAAATGTTAAAGATGTTGAAAACAATTTTGTCAAAGCTGAAAAATTAAAACAAACATCAGCCTGCTATTAAAGAAAGAAACAGGTGAGTATTTACCTAATTCCAGCGTATTTATGATGTATTTTTGACAATAAGCCAGTGAAAAGCTAGATTTTTATAAATCCTTCTGGCCATTATGAAATTTAGATTACCATTGTATTTTAAAAGAAATTAATTGATGGCTTAATTACCATTTCACTTATTGGACAATGTATTTCACTTATTGGACAATGTGTCATTAGCGGAGGTTCAAGACAATTAACATTCAATTTAGACACATTGTTAGTTAATCAATTTAAATTGATTATGTTCCGCTAATCAAACAGTGTAAAGATTTTGTATTCATATAATGACCTAGTACATTTATTATAATTTGGTAGCTTGCGCATTAGACGAAATTGTTCCACCACCACGTGGCCTACGAGGTGCCACCGAGGTAACTGTAAAAGATAAGTTTTCAAAAAATAGTGAAATAACAAATAGGTAGTAATGCTATTCCAGAGTTTGCACACCGAGTATAACACAAATTTATGTACAGAAAGAATTTAAGAGTATATTTATTTTACTAACATTTCAAACATTACTTATGATTTAGCTTAAATGAAAACATTCGCAATTTAATTTCATAATCATAAATACTTATCTTTTTGGGTTAAGTTCTATACTTAAATATAAATTTTACAGATTTTATATATAATTCAACAGAAATTTCAGCTTTCGTCTGCAGTAAGTGTTGTTAGTAACCAGTCTTAATTCAAACAAATTTATAAAATATGAAAACGTAGAGAAGAAGCAATAAAAATTGTATGTACTTGAAAGTCTTCTATTATTGTTTTATTTAGTGATAAAATAAAATACAATTTTCAATATTTATTTAATAACTAATTACCTATACTAAATTAAAATAAATTTTAGATAATAAAGAAATATATTATCTAAATAAAATTAAATGTCTATAAACAAAATTAAGAGAATCTAATAGTTAAACACTTTATATTAATATGTCAATTCACAAAACAATCATCTTAGTCAGTTTTGATGCTAGTTTAGCAGACCTGTTAAATGAAAACCAAAAAATTTTATTTAATGCAAAATATTTTGTAGTCATGGAAAAGAATACACCATTGGCATTAATGACGTGCATTTGTAGAATAATATCACATAATTTAGAACGCACGAAGTCTCATTATCGCAATACATTACCACCTATACTTGACTACATAAAAATCACAAATTAGTTTTTTATCTTAAAATTGCATATAGTTTATTATTATTTTGTAATAATTAGGTACAAATGCTTTTCCGTCGATAACAACGCCAGGAATTACTTAATAATAATTAATAATTACATTCCATACACAGTTTATCGATATGTAAATTTTACAGTCTCAAGGCTCAAACCGTTTAACTTTTGTACTAATTTTCATGTTTTAAGATGTTTAATTACAACCTTGTATTATTTTTTGAAATAGGATTATTATCTTCACGAACTGTACATATCTGTTTATGCTAGAGCTTATATATGTTATTATATATATATATATATATATATATATATATATATATATATATATATAATATGCGCGTGTGTGTGTGTGTGCGCGTGTCAGCGTGCGTGCGTACGTGTGTGCGTGCGCGCGCGCAAACAAGTCCCGATTAGCTAAGAAATATACTGCTAGGTGACTCCACCTCTATTACAGAAAACCTCAGAAGAAACAATTAGTGGTGATGGACAGGTTATTAAGATCAAATGGCATGATAACAAGCCAGTTATCAATATCTTCTAACTTCTTGTTCATTGGAAATACGGATGAATGCCAGAGGTGGGACAAAAAGCAAAGGTATACAAAACTATACCAAGACCTGAAGTGATCAAGCAATATAACAAATGTATGGGCAATGTGGACAAGCTGTATTTCTTGATTACCATTTACAGAACCTTCATAAGGTCCAGAAAGTGGACCATGCGCATGTTTACTCATGCAATTGATCTTAGCTGTGTGAATTCATGGCTAGAACATAACAGCCAAGCCCTATCTATGGGTCTGCCAAAAAAAGAAATATTGGACCTCATACATTTTAAAGCATATATTGCAGAAAGTCTTATCTGCGCAGGTAAAAAATCTGCAAAAAAAAGGGGGTTATGTTCTCGACATTTGCAAGTTCAGCACCACCACCCAGGTGGCTGAATCTGCACCAATGGCTGAAGAGCGGCTAGATAATGTGGAACATTTGCCAAATTTTGACAGTAAAAGTTTTGCTTCAAGGTGCAAGTTCCCAGAGTGCAAGAGCAGAGCCCACATGTATTGTGCAAAATTTAATGTACACTTATGCATAGCCGAGAAACAAAATTGTTCCCTTCTATTCCATACACAAAAAAAAAATTAATGTTAACAAAAATGTCCACAAAACCATAAATTTCTACTTATTTTAGTTGTTTATGTAATACAAATAAATATTTTTTTAATTTCTATTTCATTTATCTTTATATAAATAGTGGTATTCTAAAAACACATAGCATTATACCCGGTAAGTCATAACATACACAAGAGTGCACATATTTAACAATTTTTAAAAAATTAAACAATGTCTATGCAAAATTTTAGAATTTTACCAGTGAAACTGAACAATATAATGTACAGTGGATTTGTATATTCATTTATTGAAAGAAACTAATAATAAAAATACGCAAATAAATACAATTATTTCAAATCAACCAATAAATACAACCTAAACATTTTTTTACATTATAAACTAAAACATCTTTGTTTTTGTTATCAAGTTCTGTCGTCAGCTTCTATTTTACACACAATTTATAAACGTTATCATAATTTTTCTTACATCTACAGGAATTAAGGATTCATATCTTTTTCTTCGGGTTGTTCTAGATTATGCGACACTTTTGACTTGGTTCTAATATTTTTTCTTCCTTTAACCCTAGAATATTGCAGCCTCGACCGGCGAACTTTGTTGCACTATATTGTAAACGTCCAGTAATCTACAGTGGTGCACTTCTTAGTACCTTCCTAATTGTTATAAATGTACATATTTGTCCGTTTTTACGACCATCTTGGCCAATTATAAAATCACAATTCGTGCGTGATCGTAAAATTTACGATTTAGTATTAAGGAAGGTTAGCTTTGAAATAATTTTAGTGCGAGTTGTGTAGCAATTGTTGACTGTATTATTATTATCTGAAGAGACTGAAAGCTCACTGACATTTTTCATTGTTCAATCTGCGTATATTTAGTAATATGTTGTCCTACTCTATGGAAAGGCTTTTGTCTGAGGTAGAAATACAGGAAGAGATTAGAAAAATTATAAACGGAGAAGATTCTAACTTAGAGGAGTTTGATGATTACAGCGAAAGTGATTGGCAAGTAGGCAATTTAGACGTGGAAGAATCTTATTCTGATGACTATGTTGAAAGTGTTGAAGTTTTGGGTGCGCGTAATTCTCTGAATTCTGAGTACACCGAACAAAATATCTCTGAAGCGAAAAAACGTGTGTTAGATGAACGAAGTTTCGATAGTTCAACTGACGATCTTCCATTGTCAAAAGTGGCTCGAAAATTGAAACATGTAATACAGCCAAAGTCTACACGATTGCGAGGCAAAAATGGTCACAAGTGGTCCGTTAAATTGTCGCCGAGATCTAAAAGAACACCCTCTAGAAATAATATTCATTTTATTCCCGGACACAAACCAGAAACTCGAAAATATTCCTCCATAGTAAACCACTTCTTACGTTTTTTTCCAACCTCCATAATAAACCAAATCATTAATTATACTAATGAGGAAATTGTCAAGGATTCTAAAAACTATAGTGTAAATCCTGCACATATTACTACAACAGCTTTATTAGGTTGGTGCCATCTGCGGTCAAAAAGGACAATCGTCTAAATGCAAGACAAATGTTTGACTACCTCATCGGGCTCATTCTACAAAGCATGTATGAGTTGCGAACGGTCCAGTTCCTTAATCAATTGTCTTCGATTTGACGATAAGAGATCCCGCGCACGAGAAGTTGTTTAACCGTTAAACCGCCCGAATCCGAGTATTGTTTGTAATGCACGTAAACGCACTTGCCGGCTTGTACCCGCAGCTGTTGGAAAAACGCAACTGATCCTATTTAGCGGGCGGTGCGGTGAACGTTTATCCAAATGAAACGGGTGTTCTCAAACGGGTTACCGCGCATAAGCGATTGAACTGCCGTGAGGGGTATTCGGTTTATTGCTTTGTTGGGAAAGGAGTAGTCGACAAAATGTTTGTATCTGACTATTGCGATAGTGAAAAATTAATTGTAGAAGTGTGTGAAGTTGTAGTACCAGGATGGTGTAAATTCGATGCAGAAGAAAGAAAGAAGAAAGGTAACTGCGTAGTTAAGAAAGATGTATTACATTGTTTTGTAAAACAAATACTTTCATACACGGTCATTCCATATCAATTAGATCCTGATAGTAAAAAAGTAAACTAATAATAAAAATACTTTTGTAGTTTATTCTTGCAGTACATATAACTTTAAAATATAGAGTTAAAAATAATATTTGTATATTCGACTATATTTTCTCATACTGCCAAGGTACACATCCCTTCGGAGAAGTAAAGTAATGAGTAAAATATTCTCGGATATCACTCCCTTTTAGGGTACTTTATTGTCCAAAGAACATGCATCCATAGTATCTTCAAATATTATTCCATCTCGTTTCCTAACAAAATTAACAACAAGAGCACGATGTAAAATTCGCCATTTATTACAAAGTATACCAAATGCACATTCGACCATTCTTCTTGCTCTTGTTAATCTGTAATTGTATACCCTTTGTGGTATTGTCAATTTTCTACGTGGATAAGGCCTAAGAATACTTTCTGTTAAGGCAAAAGCTTCATCTGCTACCATGACGAATGGCATAGGTGTTCCCTTGCCATCTCCACGTAAAGTACTACATGCTGGAATGTGTAATTCCCTATTTTCCAATTTTTTTGTACAAATTTGAGCTTTTAAATATATTTACGTCACATTCCGCACCATAGGCATCAACATCAATATAAGTATAACAGTAATCTGCATCTACTACCGCTAAAAGAACCATGGAGAAAAATGATTTATATATATATATATATATATATATATATATATATATATATATATATAAATCAAGGATTAAGTTTTGTCAAACGGTTATGTTTGCCGTCGATGGCGCCAATGCAGTGCGGGAAATTTGTCCTTTCTTCAAATTGGTTTACAATCTGTAGCCAGTCGTTTTCTGTTTTTGCACGTCGTTTGCACAATCTCTCGAATAGTGGTAGCTCCAAGTAAATATTCATAATGCAAAGAATAAAAGCTGTTACCTGTTGCTAAGTATCTGAAACAAAAAATAATTAAGCTTTTATTTGTTTGCAGGTAACGACCTCCAACGAAAATGGAAGAACTTACGGGACAGTTTTTGGAAGGAACTGAATCTGCGAAAGAAGACGACATCAGGACAAGAAAAGCAAAAAAGACGAAAATATTTGTAGTTGGAGCAACTGCTATTTCTGCTGCCTACAATTAAACAACGAGAGGCAAGTGGCAACGGTAGTCCATTACCAACCAACTAATGAAATACAGGAAGACGTAGCAGATGCAGACGCTCTCCCGAACAACGATCTTCCAGTCTCAGATTCTGTGCAAAATAAAACCGTCAATACAAACAAACGACGTAAAAAACCTACTTACGAAGAGTCCTTATTAGCAATTCTTAAAGACCAACAAAAAGACGATTTTGATGAAGGCAAAAGCTTTTACTCTCTTTCTGCCCATCAGTAAAAAAACTCTTTGATCAGCAGAAATTACGTGGGAAAATGGGATTTCTACAAGTTTTGCAAGAGGTTTCTTATAATCTATCTGACCGTACAGATTTAACTCTTTCCGTAAACCAACGTATACCTACGCGCTTTCCTTATTCACAACAGGTGCACTCAGACGAGAGAATCTCGAACCAAAACTGGACTGTAGCCCCTTCAACCGCTCACTCAACATTCTCACACCACGTTCCACATGTACCAAATACATCTGCAGATGTGGCTGCTGTTGGACAACATTATACATCATTTACAGCCAGCCCTCAACAATCACCTTTTTCACCAGATAATAATTCGTTCCTATCTACGTCTGATTCTGAACTACTTGAACTTCGTTAATATGTGTGTAATATAATATACCCAAAATTAATTTATTAATATGATGTTATTATTTTAAATATCATGATGCTTAATTTTCAATAAATACAACTTTTTTCTTACCCGAGAGTTACTGCTAACCTTTCTTCTACTCCTATAGCTTTTCTCATGTTTGTATTTTTCTATATAATATGAGGTCGTATAATATTCAACAGTTCATCAAACGAGCTCTTGTTCATCCTAAAATAACCAAAAAATTTCTTCGGGTGTGTACATAAATCAGTGTATATTTTATGAAATTGTCTCTTTACTAATCGTCACACCAATGGCTGAACCCAGTATCTTTTTTTCTTTAGCTTTTGTCGTAAACGTAATAATGCAGCACATAGCGTTGCAATCTTGACGAACTTCATGTTCAAACTGCGACGCGGCAGGCGGCACCTTCCCACGCGTTTGATCATCTCTCATTGAACTAGTGGTTTCTCGCCGCGGCGGCCTCACAATCGCGCGGTTAAACAACGTTTGTGCGCGGGATCTCTTAAAGATCAAGGAGGGATAGGGCGCTACTCGGTTCCTTTGCACCCATTCGTGATATATGGGAAATATTTATGCACATTTGTAGAACTTCTTATACCCCATCAGCTTATCTTACTATCAATGAACAACTATTGAGTTTTCGTGGGAGATGTCCACTTAGAATGTACATCCCAAATAAACCATACAAGTATGGAATAAGGATAGTTATGCTTTGCGATACCGCTACAAAGTTTATGATGGGCGCAAGTCCATACTTGCGGAAAAACACGCCGACAGACGGTTTAGCTTTATCTAACTATTTTATGAAGACACTAACCAAATCTGTTCATGGTAGTAATAGAAACATAACCATGCACAATTGGTTTACTTCTATCGCCTTGGCAGATGAGTTATTAAATGATCTCTACAAATGAACCATAATAGGGAAATTCCACCTGAATTGTTAGAAACTAAAGGAAGAAATTCTCAAACATCCATGTTTTGTTTAGATCAGAAGAATACATTAGTTTCTTACATGCCGAAAAAAAAGCGAGTTTTACTGCTATCTACACTACTTGAAGGTGCCGAATTTTCAGAAGTAAATAACAAACCTGCAATAGTTACGAGTTATAATGAAACTAAGGGAGGGGTTGATACATTTGATCAACTATGCTCAACGATGGGATGCAATGGAAAAACTAGAAGATGGCCACTTTGTGTCTTTTATGGAATGATTAATATCGCATGTATTAACTCCTTTGTTATATTTTGTGGCAACAAATACAAGGCAGCCCAAACACACTCGCAACGATTCCAATTCATGATAAACTTAAGCCATGAATTGGCAAAACCGTAAATGAGGCATCGTTTAGGTGTAGTAAATTTAAGACGTGAATTCTGGGATAGCATTAACAAAATTTTGAAGTTGACGCCAACACAGGAAAACATCAACCCTGTACAAAAAAACGTTCAACATGAGCCATGTGCCCTAGCTAAAAGACATATGACTACGACTTATTGTAGCCACTGCAGTAAGTCAGTTTGTTGAGAACATCGTGGAGATGTGCAACAATTTGAAACTTTGTGATTAAAAAATATAAAGATATGTGGATTATAGTTAAGAGAGGTATGTGATTTTTTTAGACCTTTAGAATAAATATTTTTAAAAAGTCGTAATGAGGAATCATATGGTAGTCTAGGGTTAATACAAAAAATACCAAACACGAAAAGTTTGATAAATTAAAAAAAAACATTTATCGGACCAGTCGTATGACGAACATACTCAATTTAAAAAGAATCTATAACAAATTGTATAATTTCAAAGCAAGGATATGATCGTTTCTATCAAAACATGTTAGGAAATTTCATTTTGTGTAACTTGCTCTATATTGCGAGATTTCGCTACGCTCGTCCTCCTAATATCGTGCTGGTGCAACCAATGAAGCTTTTCCAAACTAGCCATTGCTTTGCAGTAACAACAAATCTAGTGATGAGCTGAAATTCTCTTACATCTTGTAAACATATGCAAAAGTACTTAAGTACGATTCATGATTAAAACACTTGTTTTTTGGGTTGAAATCGTAAGCATGTTTGAAAGAACATTTTGAAAAAACAAAATTTCTTTTGAATAAACAAAATAATGTAATAGATCAGAGTGCATAAAATGGATGTTCATCTAAATTTTCTCACTTAATTATCATAACGTTACTTAAAACTTACTTATGATATTGCGCTTGAAGAAAATTAAATTCTTCTTTTATCCTATCACATGATTCACCTACAGTAAACTTAAATGGTTGTCCAGGTTGTGGTGGTCCCTGAAAATAAAAAAAAAATAATTACTTTGTGATGAAAACCATAATGTTAATTTCATGATAATTGGTTAAATTAATAATAGTCTAAATAAAAGCGAAAAAAATAACATAAATCCTATATAAGCGTGAAACCGCAAATTTAGCAGTTTGATACGCAATGAATAATGATTATTGGTGTTCATTGACGTGACTTTTTTTTTCTCACTTATTTTTGCTTGCATCATTGCATTTTAACATTACGCCTTGTGGTTAAAGAACCTTAATGATGTAAAATATATTTTTTATCATTCACAATTAAATGACAAAACATTTCCGTAACGATAAATTGTAATTAAATTTAACAGAACAAACAGTACGTTTTGTTCAATTGGAGAATTTCATTTAGAGAGATCATACAAATTCCTCAATAATACTACACTAAGTGGTTTTCAATTTAATAATCAAATTAATGTATTACTTTTCTCTATTTTTACAATTTTAATCTTGACAGGCTGCGTTTATTATTGAAATATTAAATAAATCTATAAAAATTAAATAGCTTTAAATTATAGATAAAAAAATGATAAGGTTTTATCTTTTGGCCTTCGTATGTTGTGAATGTTAACTGAACCAAATGACCTATACAATCAGGAGTTATTAAAAAATCCATGGCATGTGGTAATGAATATTTTAAGGAATATTCATGAACTCATAGTTTTATCTGTTTGGGTTCGACTTCGATTGTACTACCGAATACCAAAACAGCAAGGGAAATCATATACCTACTGACGTGAAGTTATCCACGAATTACATCGATGAAATTTTATTTCGAGTAAATCTACTTTAAAACGCCGCGAATCAATAAAAAATACTAAGTAATAAGTAATACACCTTGTTTAAACATTTACAAAAAAAAAGTATTGACAAAAAAGTTATAAATTGTTACTTTTATCGCATATGTGGGAACAAATGGCAATATTCAATATTAACGGACCAAATTTATTTAAAAATAAATTAGACTTTTAAAGTTTACACGCAAAATGCTACCAAAATCAAATTTGAAATACAATCAATCAACTCAACTAATTAATTTTTTGATGAAGGTTAAAGTTTAACTTATGTGCTTACACGTGCGCGTTTGTTTATCGCTCTACTTAATGGACAAAATTGATTTTAAAACGGTTTACATATTTCGAATCTACATAAAAAATACAGCTAAGGTAAACTTTAAAATACAATCAACTTATACTAATTATTTTATGAATTAGGACAAAACATGGCCTGTGTGCATTTATACGAACGTGAACTTGAAAATCACAAAAAAATTCACTTAATTACTTTACAAAACATCACTAATTTCTTCACTAATTGTGCCACACACATACACACACACACACACACACATACACACACACACGCACGCACACACGCGCGCACCGCCCACCACACCCACACGCACGCGCGCACACACCCACACACACACACACACACACACAAATATATATATATATATATATATATATATATATATATATATATATATATATATACATATATACCTATATACATATATACATATATACACTATATATATATATATATATATATATATATATATATATATATATATATATATATATATTGTTGGTAGCGCACCGCGAAAATTTTGTTATTATAACAAACATGTTCAAATCGCAATTGTTACCACCATAAAAGGGTTAACGGTGTTTGATATATTTTATAATCTATTAAGTCGTAATTTGATAATGTTTCCTGGATATAATATATGTAAAAAAAAATCACTTAATTACTTTACAGGGTTTTCAAAGTTAAGTCGGCACTATTGCTATCTTCGTTATTATTGGTGCTACGAAGTCGGTTAAATGGGCAAAGAAGTAGCGTGTTCGCGAGTTATGTAAAAAATTTCCATTTTTTTAAATGGCACACCCAATATGCAATATCCTTAATCGATAGAAAATTAAATTCTGAACGAATAAGTTCCTATGACATTTCACCCTAATGTAAAAAATGACAAAGTTATTGATCATTTATCAAATTCATCAAGGTGGCTGAGTCAACTATTTTTCTGTATTACCATACAGCAGAAAATGAAAAGAATATCAGACAATTGACACAGGATTCTTTATTCTAAGTGATAATAATAATAAGGAACAACAAAACAAAACAAAACTCAAATTAGATGTTCGAAAACATCACCCTCTTGCTCCAAGCATTTCTGGGCCCGCTTGTAGACACTTTTAGTAGCCTTAGCAATGGATCTACCATCAATATTATTGATGACGTGAACGATACTTTGCTGGAGATCCTCAAGGTTATCATATCGCCTGTTGTACACCACACTCTTCACATATCCCCAAAAGAAAAAATCCATTGCAGTAATGTCAGGTGATCGAGGAGGCATACGGATAGGCCCATTAGTTGATAAATATCTGTCATCAAAAAAATTGTTTAATATTGTATCTATCTGACGAACGTTATGGGGAGGAGCTCCGTCTTGTTGGAAATAAATGTTCTACCTATCCATTAAATTTACATCATCCAAAAAGTCTTGGAGTGTGGCAGTCAACATGTCGGCGTATCGCTCACCAGTTAACGCACCCTGATAAAATACTGGGCCAATTAAACCGCACCAAACATTAACACTGAAGCGTCTCTGCGGGTTACAAAATCGGTAGAGCATTGGATTTTCTCGACTCCATAAATGGCTGTTTTTCCTGTTGAACATGCCCCTATTAGAAAAAGTTGATTCGTCACTCCATAGAATTGAGCTCCAAAAATCATTATTGGTTCTCATTTGATTAATAAACCAGTGACAAAACTGAACGCGTCTTTCTTGATCTTCTGGTACTAGTGTCTGTGTAGGTCGGAGCTTATACAGCACAAACTTATACTTTTTTAGAATATTGTGGATGGAACCCAAACATAGTCTATTTTCTTGCACTAAATCATTAATTGAGTTGTTGGGATGTGCTTCAAAATAAGCTAACACATTAATTTCAGTTTCTTCACTAATTATACATTGTTTATTAATCTGGATTTCTTAAACACGCTCGAATTAGATCTAAATTTACGATACAAAACCAAAAAGTATCTTCTATCCGGCAAATGACGCGTAGGAAACAAATCACTGTAATGCTCACGCGCTCGATAACTGTTTTTTTGACAAACGATGTAACATTCTAAGATATCACACTTTTCTGAATGGGTGAAAGGCATTTTTTTATTCAAAAAACACAAACTCTTAACTCTTTATTAGTAAACTTCAATTTGACATATCAATTCTGACATTTGTGAAAATGTTAAATATTGTTCACCTAATACCAGCCACCTTGACGAATTCAATAAATGATCAACTGAACTGAACTTTGTCCTTTTTAACATTAGGGTAAAATGTCATAGGAACTTTTTTGTTCAAGTTCAATTTTTATTCTGATTTCACCATCGTAACGAGCGGAAAAAATGCTAATTCTTTGCCCATTTAACAGACTTCGTATCACCAATAATAACGAAGGTAGCAATAGTGCCGACTTAACTTTGAAAACCCTGATATTGTTGGTAGCGCACTGCGAAAATGTTGTTATTATAACAAACATGTTCAAATCGCAGTTGTTACCGCCATAAAATGGTTAACGGTGTTTGATATATTTTATAATCTATTAAGTCGTAATTTGATGTTTCCTGGATATTTTATTTTCTGTGTTTTACGTAATTGATATTTGAGTAAGGGTTGAAAAAAACACATGTTGGGATAGAAACAGGTTCGAAAGTGGCTGCATGCACAAATAATCGTGTCGGTACACACCGCGATCAAAAGATATCTTTGTTGGTACTTGGAAACTCAAGTGTATTACTTTTGAAAAATGGGGGTTGATTGCAGGAGTAAATATAGTTAGTTTGAAATCGGAGGGGAAGTTAGTTACAGTTAGAGTGTCGATCGAGCTAGATCGAATTGGTTAATTAAATACCTTCATTGTAAACAGTTTGTCTTTAAAATATTTGTTGAATGTACATTTTCTTTTGAATTAATCAACGCTAATTTGTCTCTTCTTTCGAGTATTAG
The DNA here is from genome assembly GCA_036346205.1 of Vesta saturnalis. Classification (NCBI taxonomy): domain Eukaryota; kingdom Metazoa; phylum Arthropoda; class Insecta; order Coleoptera; family Lampyridae; genus Vesta; species Vesta saturnalis. Next base: position 292,044 of record JARFJB010001211.1, on the reverse strand, counting down.
TTTTAATGTGTTTAAAGTATTAATCTATAAATAACAGTCACACTTTTTGAAGTTAAACCGCGTATGTTAACCATTTGTGTCCGTGATCAATTAAAGGAATATATATATATATATATATATATATATATATATATATAGACACACACACACACACACTCAAGTGTAAATAGGCATTTTAATACAAATTAAGGCTTGCAGCAAATAATTCTACAAGCGTATATAACGTATTAAAAATCAAACATTGCCTTACCAAAAAGTATCTAATTATGCACGCAGGCTCATTAAGTTGAAATTTGATAAAAATATAGGAGTTAGCGTCATACAGTACAGGGTTCTCTCACTCATGTAGTTGGGTAAATTAGCATTGTTGTTTATATTTATATTTGTGTAGAGGTGGGCATGGACGAATGGGTACAGGATAAAGCTTGGTTATAATTTTAAAAAGGCAATTGCAGAGTATTTATATACTCCCGGGTCCAGATGACCATTAAACACCTCGAATTATATTTTTACTGTATCGATTGTTGTATAGATGTTGTATAGCGCACTCAAACTTGTATATCGGTCGCGATGTTATGATTTATTTATAACTTACCTTTGTAAGGCTTTGTTTTAATGAGTTTTTGTTGTGTCAGTTTGTTTAAGTAGAATTGTTTGCCTGTGAACTAATTTCTCTTTATATGAAATTTATTGTGACTGTACGTATGTATTTTGTGCTATCACTAAACAATTGTGTACGTGTAAATTCCTTGTCTATTTTATTTTATTTATTTTACCTATGTAATTTTACTGTTGTTATATTTTATATGTACCACAATTTGCCTTATTGTTTTATTTGCTTATTTACTTAAAGACCGGCATGATTGGTTTTAGAGGTCCACGTTTGGTATTACAATTTTTATTCTGATTTATTTATGACACAACTGTGGGCGTGACTACATGGTTTCTTTTATTGTGTTTATGTGTAGCTAAACTGCTTGTTATTTATTTTTTTCTTAATGTTATAATTTTGTACGCAATTTAACCTGATTTAATGGTGTTTTGTTATACATTTAACCCTTTGTATTATTTGATTTATTAATGTACTTGTGCAATTACTTATTTATGAATAAAGTGGGTTTTATTGGTGGTTCTTTTCCACAATAGTACATTAACCGGTTGAACCATCATTGCGCAAAGCTCGTTAATTTTAATTAGAGTAGTTTCATTTTTTACCATAATGCAACACTTAACCTTATCTAGCCTATTTAATTCAAATAGCGCAACGCACCTACCACTAGCCGGCCAACTCTTTTGATCAGATTCGAGGTTTGCGAGTAATTAAATCGCAGACTTGTAAATAAATTCTAATATTTTAATTATTACTAGGAAAGTCAAGATAAATCACTTAACGATTGTTTTGTTCTTGAATTTGCATTATTGGGAATCAGTTCAAATTACACTATTCAAGATAGGGCATCTGGGAGACCCTTATATATATATATATATATATATATATATATATATATATATATAGTAAATTCGAAGATTCAACTTTACAGGACTTTTACATACATGGGATGGTGATTCTCTACTTTTTCATTATCTTAAATTAGCTAAAAAAATATTATTATAAACATGACTCCTTATATCTTAATATCGAAGTTTTGATATTAACAGCCTCCCTACAGCGAACAGGTGATCAGATCAAAAAATCTACCAGGGGGTTGGAATCAGCAAAGAATTTCCTACAAGATGACACCACTTCCAGATTTCTAAACCCTGCAACATCGTGCAACACACAGACATCCAGAGGAATTAATTAGCCAACGTTTTGAAGTTGGTTGAAAACTGAGCATGTACGTTTGCCAAATTTTATTATTATTGGTACCAAAAGACCTTCAGGTTACGAAACTCACTGCTGCAAGCTTCCTTTATTTATACGAATTTTTTACCATTTTTATAATAGTTTTAGCCCTAAAACGTATATGTAGCAAATATACATATTCTCAGATCATTTTGTAACAAAGTTTGTATCAATAGATGGAATTATAACGTTTACGCAAATTGGATAAAACACAATTCTTAAATAAAAATGATTGAAGTTTAATGAATAAACATAGATGATGAAATGAACACCCTACAAAATTTTGTTAAAACGTGAAATTGAACTGCAGTCTAGAACACTACAGGCATCTGCCTAATTAGGGAAACCAGTCACTCAAAAAGATTCACTCATTGTTGAATTACCTGTTTGAAAATAAATTCATTGATCAAAATCACAATTGCTGCTTGGAATTTTTTGAACTATGCATATATACGTGTTTCAGAAGAGATCCAACGTATAATGTCATAATTCAGTATATAATTTTATTTGAATCTTTTAAGAAAAAGTATCTACTCGCGACTGTAAAATTAATAATTAAATTTAAAAAGTCATTAGTAGAATTTCTACAGGTTTGTTTGTAATTTTTTTTTATTCCACCCGAAATTGACCGTTTCAAACATAACTACAGCGATTACGAGCACGATACACTTACAAATATCCGAGTCTAGAAGCTGTTTAGACCGTTCACCCAAAAAAACGTGTTGTTAAATTGTAATAAAAAAATTATTCAGTTTTGCCATAATAATTATTATCAATATAGATCTACGCATAAGAACACCATTTATTTATTATATCATTATTTTTAATTTTACAAAAAAAGTTTTGTATTATTAGATTTGTTTCGTAATTTAAAATATTGCTTTTCTTAAATACATTTACAAACAAAAACTTATTTACTACAAATGGTTAATTATAAATAGTCTTGCTACTATTGTTTTTTTACCCACCCCCGCTAGAATGTGAATTGAAACAATGCAAGAAAATATAAAAATGTAAACTTTCATCATTATTACACATAATGAAAATACGTAGCTTTTTAATGGTGTCTCTTTATATATATGTTTTATATAAATCTACACGTTTCGATAACAGATACAGTTACCGTCCTTTGTAAGTGGTAATATCTTCAAGAATTGCTTAAGATGTCAGAACAAATTGATGAAATATGAAAAAGATAAAAACGCAAACATAAGCCTACTTTTAATGTAACAGTTTGATAAACGAATAAAGCCAACTATGGGATCTTATTTTATTAAAGAATAACTAGATTCTTAATAAATTAAATATTATTAAACTGCCTTGAAGATGACAAATCCGAATATCCTCTATTGGTCGAAGGCTAACAGTGAAAAATGTTACAATCAAAGAAGAAATTTAACAAAATTTAATCAAATTATGATGTAAGTATAAAGTGATGAAAAACTTTAATTTGAAATTCATCAAAGCATTCAGAAATAGAATTAAAAATCTAGTAAAATCTAACAAAGAAATAGTTTATTGTTAATAACCATAATCGATATTGTACAGTGACAACACAATGTAGGTCGATGAACATGATTTTTAATTTTAACTGCATATACGTTATAGTGCTGTGCTAACTTAACATATAATTTGTAAAGATTTTACATCAAGGTCTAGGAAAAAACACAGTAAACGACCTAGACATACCAGAAGCTTAAATTAAAATTAAAACGTACCATTGTGTCTATTTTAATTATAAGATGCCAAAACCTATTTAAATGTAGATTTTCTTCTTGCCTATTGAAGTTACTAGGCTGTATTACTGTTTGAGTATGACATTTTTTACTGTTAGCCTTCGAACGTTAGAGTCAAAATAGTTTAATAATATTTAATTTATTTAGGATATAGTTATTCTTTACTAAAATTAGATTCTATAGTTGACTTTACACGTTTTATGAAACTGTTATTTTAAGAGCAGCTTACGTTTGCGTTTTCACCTTTTTCATATTTAAGTCATGGAAACGTATGGATTTATATAAACTATAAATACACCATTAAAAACCCTAAAGCTAAGTATTTTAATTGAATAAGAGACAATGTTTCAAACCGCTGCTATAAGTCAATAGTTTTTTTTAAAGAAACATAAAAAATACGTGAATATGTTACCTCCCTGACGTAAATTGCATTTTAAAAGCAGCACTTATCCGATCTTTGTTAATTATGTCTATTTCCTAAGAGTTTTCGGATATTGTGTCTGCGAATAACTAAATTTTCAATTAGAAATTACCAGTAACGAATGATACCTTATCCTATAATTATTATGCAATCACAATTTGCAATTTTATTAGAACATACATTTTTTTATTAGGTTAGTACGTGTACTTATGAGAAATGTTTTATGTTTCAAGTGTTCCGTGAGGAGACATTACGCAATGTTGTTGATAATCCAGCAACAACAATCTAACATCTGACAACAATGATGCCCATCATAACCTTAGCCAAGTAAGAATTTGAAGTAATGTAACTTTCTTGTTTTGACAACTCGCGTCTGGTGACGATCAGTAAATATCTGGTATGGAACACCACACGACCTCCCAACCTACAAAATGGAAATTAAAAGAAATGAAATAATTTTAGGGACATTTTTTTAAGAATAATTATATGCAAGCTCTTTTATAAGAAGTTCATTACGAAAATAGGCAACATTGTAAACACAAAAACAATAAGCTATGGCAAACAAACGTTTAAAACTTCATGGCAGACAGAGGTTAATAGACATCTAGATGCTAACTTAAATTAAAAGAAATGAAATAATTTTAATTTCAATTTTTTTTGGATTTCTATGCAACCTCTTTTTTATACGTTTATAACGAAAACAGACAACACTGTAAAAACAAAAACAATAATCTGTCAGAATGACGTTTAAAACTTCATGTCATATTGATAGACATCAATACACGTTAACGTAAAAAAAATTCCAAAGCATTTTCAATCATATTTATTTAATTTTCACATTTATTTCGCTTTACATTAAAACACTTTATAAAGAAAATTTATGTAAAATTAAATTTTCTTTAAAAAATATGCCTACACTTTATCTTATAAAATTAATCGTTATTCAGACAATGAAAAAAAACTGAACTAACTCTTAAATTTTACCTTAGCAATTTTTTTGCCGCTAAATTATGCGTCGTATCAATAAATTGCATGGAACATAATTAATCGATATGTTTAAGATCTACATCCGGGTATTTTTATATCTTTGAAATATATTTTAGAAATATTTGATAAAAACTAATAACCTAATCCCCCCTCCCCCCCCTGCGCCGCTGGATTTCTCCAGCTCTAAGCCAAATGAAAACAAGCTTAAATATAAAATTTTAAGTCCGTAGGAGTTTTCGTTCTGGAGTTATCGTGGATACTAACATACATCCACACACACAAATACAGATATCCACACTTGGACAAAAGTTTTAAAATGAGCTAATAAGTCAATTTGGCGATAGTGAAAAAAAAGTGGATTGCATTACCTTCTACACCTACATATGTAGGTTAGAAGGTAAAAATGATTTTCTCCCATAGGTTTACTAGATGATATAAATAATCATAACCTAAAGCAATATAGAGACTACTCATTTAAGCTATATTTTGATTTTCTATAGGATAACTCTTGCTAAATAAATAAACGTGAGAGAAAAAATGTGTTAAAATAGTAATGAATGCGTCATAAAAAAAATATTTAGATTTAATCTCGTGTAATTATAGATAAACAAATTAATTTTGTTATGACGTTGCGGCGGAATTTTAATATAATCTTACGTAACTAAAGCCAAGATTTTGAATAATTTTAAATATCGGAATATTAAAGTTCTGAGTCAATTTGAATTAAGTTGGATTTGGATTAAATCTGTGTATTCAAGTAATTTTAATCAGATTCAACAACTTCAGGGAAATAGCGAAATTTTAATTTACACCTTATTCCAGTCATTAGTAATTTTAATGTAATACTAAAATATCGTAATTTTGAAACAGCAAACTTGAAATGATTATGTAAGAATTGGAAATAATTTCCAGCACTTAGAATTAATTTCAAGTCACCTTCAATCTACTTATTCTTATTCAGCTATAGTTTAATGCGCAATTGTGTATAAACAAGAAATACTAGAGCGAATTTTTAAATAATTTTTAAATAATTTTTTGTAATTTGCTTCCATTTTGATTCTTTAATATAATCGTCGCCAGGAATGTTTACCGCTACGTCATCACATACAATCATATGATGTAATATGAAAAACATGAGTCAAAATAATTTTCGTTATAATACATTTTGATTAGAAAATATACCACGAGATTGCAGCATTTAAAGCTGCACAATTCCAAAATACAATTACTTATTTATTGTGATTTATTTTGTAAAAATTAGAGAACGCTGATAATGATAACGGTTGTAAAACAATATCCTGGAAATATAACAGGTGTTTGGTACGTTATTTTTGCAGCCTGCAGGTGATAACACATTGCTGCCCCATTCCAAATAATGCAATTGTAAATTAAATGTAAACATTTAATAATTTCTTATTGTTATCAATTCAGTAGAATGATGGCCCATAATAAGTAATCTTATTAGACAAAATGGATGTTAAGTTACGTGCCTAAATAAAATTATTATTCGTACGAAGATGACATTTAATGTGGAACATAAATTCTACGGGAAATGTGTGAATTAACATCTTGAAAAACATTATACCACAAAGTATATTGTACTTACATTATTGAAATACATTAGTAATAGAAATTGTATTAAATATGAACTAGCACACTTGTATTACTAATTGCAGTTGTAGAAACATGGTTGTCAAAGTGTAAAATTTCTAATCGGAGTCACTATCTACATCCGAGCTTTCAGAATAGTTTCCGATGTTAATAATCAGTTTGTCAATTGTGATTCTAACATTTCTTCCCGTTTATACCATTGTTTTATTGTTTCTTCAGTATGTCGCACACAGATAGCCCATAATGATTTTAATTAAAAGAGTTTGCTTGCCGACGATTAGGTGAATTGATCTCTTTAATGTATTGTTTAAGAAATTTAATTCGCATTTCTGCGATATAACTTTTTTCCAATAAAGTTCTACGGTTGGAGTCTTTTTTTAATTCGAATCCTAGCGATTCCACGATGAAGCCTTCTGTCATTTGTTAATATGTGACTGTTACAAATTTCTGACGTCTGTCGAGCTAGCCCCCCACCTTGTAAAAATAAAAAAACAAATACATGACAATAACGAGCTATTTATGAGCTTTTATATTCCGCAAATTTAAAATTTTGAGTTCATCATACAAAGGAGGAATTTAAAGCTTTCAGAGGGCTGAGTCGACATCGACTCAGCCCCACCCTTGTTATATTGAATCGTTCTTTGCGACAGAATTAGGACCTATTTATTTTTTAAAATAATATAATTTCGATTTTTGAGCTCATCGTTTTAACCCCAAAACAACCCTTGAAATAATTTCACTCAAGTGAGAACTATGCTTAAAATGGAAAAATTTAACTATTTTGTAAGTAATTATTGTTTATCGATTTATGAGCTCTCGAGATACGTCTACTTTCATTATTGAGCTGCAACCCTTTTACAGTAAAACTACCCTTCGTTTCCCCGCTACAAGGGAGAACTATAGTGTTTCTAATATAAATAAAAAAAAACTAAATATTGCTGAATGTCTATAACCTGAAGTGTTATAATGCTTAAATAGAAATACTAGTTTAGCTGCTTTGTCACCACCAAGTCTGTTTCTTATACCTGCATGTATGAACACATAGTAGAAAACATCTTCTCGATATCAGCAGAGGATGCACAGAAAACACTATAGGCAGCACGTGCTTAATTTCTGGAACATCTTATTGGGATCTCCACCACTGTACTGCTGGTACATTTTTTATTATTTTATCCAAAAATATAGTTTTGTGAAAAGGGTTTGACTTGGCTTCCAACTTAATTAGTAATGGTAATAATCCTGTCTGCAAAATATTGGGAAACAATATCTAAAGCATCTCTCTTTTCTTCAGCTAGTAACGGATATTCTTTGCTTATATTTATTGTAGGATCCAACATATATGCCAAAGGGGTTAGAGCTTGAACATACCTTTTATGAAATATTTGATACTGACGCAAGCTTCTTTCTTCTACAAAACTGTCAGTGTCAAAAATAGCCTTTAACTTTTTCCATGTGTAAACTGCTCGAGAAAAAATGCACCTTTTTATTGTATTACGTCAAGTGCTATAGAAATTGGTTTTAGCAACTGTAGAAAATCTTCAGCCATCCTTTTAATGTAGATGTCTGGAATTTTTTTTAATCACTGGATCGATTTCTTCTTGATGTTCTTGACATATTAATAACAATTTCGCCATTCATTTACATAGATCTCAAGACAATCTGAAAGTGTATTCCATCGAACATCTTGAGGTAAGAGCAATTTCTTGCCCTATTTTTCTTTATACCAAGCATTTGGCAAATGGGTATTCTGAAGTATTTTACAATGTGTACTGTATGTTCTTTTGCCTGCGATGCTTCTAAATCTTTGGAGAGCAAACTAAGCAAATGCGCCGAACAACCATATGTAATTATCTGAACGTCTCGGAAATTTTTGTTCTTCATACTGACCATGTTGGCCGCATTATCTGTCACAATACTGGTAACTTTACAGTTATTTTTATTTTATACTTATTGAGTTAATAGCCAACTCGGCAAGATAGACAGCTGTATGGTGATGACCCGATGTATCTATGCTTTCCAAGAGAACACTGTTTCCATCCTCTGTTATCAAAACGACACAGATTATCGGCCCATTATGTACATTGGACTATCCATCAAAGGACATGCAAACAGATTCTCCAGAAAACTTGTTACAACATTTAGATGTTTCTTCGTTAAATATTTCATTCAGGAGTGTTGACGATAATTGAAATCTAGATGGCTTTTCGAATTTCCTTACTCTCTAACGCTCTAAAACTGCAATTTGTTGCGTAAACGGGTTTGGTTATTTGTCTGTCCAATTCTTTCTTCTTATCTAGTCCAGTTCGTACAACAAAATAATCCAAACCGCTGCTTACACCATTTCACTTTCACCTACACTTCCCTGTTCACAGTTCTCGCCTCTTTGTTAAAAATACTAATGGCCAACGTTTAGTTTGTCTCTTGCAAGTATATGTTGTACCATCTAATCCAGGACATCTACTCCACCTTTCGTTTGATTATAATATAAAATTATCTCTGGTTTCTTCTTGCAACTGTCACTGATGGAGGTATCGTGATGCATGCTACTTAGTAAGAGTACGCATTTATTTTTCTTAGGCACGTAACTTACCATAGTAACATTGTTTCTAAAACCAAACTTCGAACAACATACTGGACGATCTCTACAAGATTTTCGTTATTTTGGAATGTCTCGTTTGTTTAGCCTTAGTGTACCAACAACTGTAATGTCCTTATTCAGCAGATATATAGCTAGTGGAACGCTTGTAAAGAAATTATCTACCGTAAGGTTTAGCCCGGAATTATGAACACTACTCATTAATGTTTAAACAACTTAAAGTCCTAAATTCTTATGTGCGGTGGTTCACCAGGTTGTCGTCCCGTATAAATCATGCCATCGATAGCATATCCCGAGCTGGATTCACACAACCAAAATACTTTGAAGTCGTATTTGGCAGGTTTGCTGGGCATATATTGTATAAATTTGCATCGACCTCGATAACCAACAAGCTGCTCATCGATTGTCACGTTTTGATCAGGAAAAATACACGACTGACACTGTTCAATGAAAAGATACCAGATATAAGATATCATCGCTAATTTGTCAGTTTCTAGAAGTATCTTGCGAGTTCTCTTATCATCAAGCCTTATATATCTCCTTATTTCTTCGAATCTAGAAACTTGGCAGTTCCGTACTATGGCAGTTGCTCGATATACGGAATTGACAAATTCTTGGGAAAATAGTTCCCGCACCGCTACGTCCCAACTTCGTTATACTCCTGCTTGAATAAGTAAGCCCAGAAAAGCACAAAGTTCTTGTAAATCAACATTTCTCCAATCCTTTGATTTGTTACGACACACTCGTTTCCTTTCTAAATTCGTACAATTTACTATTTCTTGTAAAATTTGATCAGTCATAAACAGCAGAAACGCTTCTTTTGGTGTAGAACACATGCGCTTTCTTACCAAGCCAGGAGCTCGACGGATAATATTGTGTTTCTGTATTTTGCTTGCTGCTAGATGATCGAGAAACTGCCGAATTGTCAGCTGTGGATTTGCTAAGAGGATCGTTCAACTCATCACCATAAGAATCATCACTAGCGCTTGAATAATTATCAACATCTTCTCTAAAATCTTCGTCAACGTTTATATTATCTTCTGATTCAACTTCGCTTTCACCGGATGGCTGCTCATTTGATTCATTGGCCCATGCTAAAGCAGTTTATTCAAATTTATCATCACCAACTCTATCACTATGTTTTTGTCTACGTGACGCTATTTTAGTTGTAACATAAACGCTTATCTGAGAGCAACTAAATGCATCTGTTGGGAATTGCGCTTATATATCTTTCTAATTATGCAAAAACAGGTTTATACAAAGCCACTAACACGTATACAAGTTCAAACGTATCGGGAGAAACTATTTTTACGGCAAACAAGCACATACCTGTTTAAAAACAGAATGGGCCTCAGGGGCCTGTGTTGTGTAAAGCCAGGGTAACAGTAAACAAAAAATTTTTTTTGAAATATCTGTTTCACATTTAAGTCTTTTGGTATAAAAATGTATTAATATATAAACCTACAAGGCGTTCTTAAAAGTACAATTCCCCGAGTGAATGAATTTCAGAGTTATAAGGCAACAACGACATCAACGGGCCTCTCAGGCCCATGTTGTGCATCCTAGGGTTAACAAACTATCTGCACTAGAAAATAAAATATCAATAAACAACCTGTAAACGAGTTCTCAACAGGTCAAGCATGTAACATTATTTGTGATAGCAGTAACAATCTACTATCTACAAATACAGAATTGCATATCAATAATACACAAAATGAAACCTAAATTATACAATATTTTAATTTCAGCTGATAGTCACGGACGAGGATTAGCTACTGCCCTAAAGGAACTTTGTCCAAACAATTATAACAATCTCCAAACAATCTTTAAACCAAATGCATATTTTAAGCATGTTGTACAAGACGCTCATAATTTAACAAAAAACTTTAGAACAAACGATTTTGTTATAATAATTGGTGGCAGTAATGATTTAATGAAAAACGAATCAATTAGTATAAGCAGTGTTAAAAATATGTGTAGATCTTTAACAAACATATATTATTATTATTATTATTATTATTATTCTTAACAATTCCTTATGGATATGTCAAATCGTTTAACAATTTAAACCATTTTCAGCTTCAATTGTAAACTGGGAGAAACTGTTGATGTTTCAGCGCGTATGCACTAATATTGCCATCGCGGATATCAACAGGATGTTAGATAACAACTGCTACACTAAATTTGGAGTTCATTTAAACCGTCTTGGCCAAAAGCATGTTTGCAACCTTATATTAAGACATATTCTTCATAAGCAGCGTTTTGTAAATAAATGTTTAATAAGACATATCGCGACTTCTGACAAAGCCATTTCACCTAAACAAGCACAAAGCCTATAGTGGAAATGGAAAATAATACAACTCCTGTTAATATTGAAATAACACTCCATAACAAAAATAGTGTCTCTGCCCCTCGTAAAAATTCATTGATGTCTCATATCGAAGGAAAAACCATTTATATTAGCCAATATAATAATGGTTCCACCCCTGACAATACTGAAAAGGATACTCAAGATTCTGTCAATCTTTTTCGTGTCTAAAAAGAAGTGTACGTTTACCATTTTTTATGTGAATGTTCAATGGAAATTTGTCCTCATATATTGTGTTTTAGTGAACACTGGCTGAATGAGTTGCAGCTATCGTGTATAAAAATTTGTAACTTTTCAATTATTTGTCATTTTTCTAGAAAAAAGCGAATGCATGGTGGTATTGCTATTTTTTATGATGATAAACATAGGTTTAAACCTTACTCTTTAGATAAATACTGTTTGGAATCAAGTTTTGAAGTATGTGCTGTATCTTATTGAAATAAACTGTGTATTATTTGTATATACACCTTCATCAAAACTTGATATTTTCTTTTAAACGTTAACTATACATTTAACAGAAGTAACACAAATATTCTCAAATTTCGTAATTACAGGAGATTTTAATATCGATGGTTTACAGAACACTGCTAATAAGAAAAATTTGTTCGATATAATTACGGTGACCATATGTACTTATTTTAGTAGGACAGTACTTTCTCTTCTGCCAGTGTCCTAAGGTCCTTAATAGAAGCATGAAGTACACTAAAATGTACTTTCTTTTTCTTGAAGATGCAAATATCGCAAATAGGTATACCAAAATATTTATTTTTTATTTAAAAAGAATGCTTATCGGTGATTGACTGATCATGATGCAATAACGACGTTAAGAAGTTTTTTTTTTATGATTGTGGACCTGAACAGGCTAAATAAGGCCTATCGTGCTAAAGCACTCAGGAACACTTAGGAGGATGGATAGAGGGATAATGAATTGCCAATAAATGCCTATGAACAGCAACCTTAAATTTTCTCATATCATAAGTGAAAGGAAAACAGGAACTAGGGAGATCGTTCCAGAGTTTAGAAGCCGTGTAGAAAAATGTGGATTGCGCCCGTTTGGTACGACCAGTGGAGATTTGTACTGCATACTGATGATGTGAATGAGCGAACCGAGTGTTTCTCGCAAAGATAGCCGGAGATGGTATCAAAGAATGTAATTTACCAGCGCAATAGCCGTTGTAATAACGATAATACAAAGAAAGAACTGAAACCATCCTTCTATGCTCAAGGGACTGTATGTGAGAAGTTAAGGACGGGTCATTTATAAGCCTAATCGCTCTCTTTTGAATACGATCAGTTGTTGAGAATGTTCGCGTAGTTTGTTTCCCGAACGTTCCAGTCCGCCCTCGATTATCCTAGACGCACAGCCCAGAATGCTCCGCGACTGGAACGTGCGAGAATCGAAGCGAAGTTTAGCGAGCCGCATATAAATAGCGACAGCGCTCGGACTAAGACTAAACAAGTTCAATTCTACACGAGTTCTACCGTTCGACAGCAAGCGAACATATTATTTGTTAATTGTTTTTGTTGAATGCAGTCTGGTTTTCTGTGCTGGTTTCGCTTACTAAAAAGCAACGTCGTTTGATTTCAGTTACCTACTTGTGCATTATTTGCGTAAACATGGCACCGCCTCGAAGAAAGTGTCATTTTAATTTGGAGTTACAGAAAGAATATCCGTTTATGAAAATAAAAATAAATTGAGTCCGCATATTGTGTACTGTGAAATTTGTAGAAGTGATGTTGATATTTTCAACAGTGGTCGCAGCAATATTAAGGCTCATCTAACCAAGAAAAAGCATACATTAGCTGCAAATACGAAGTCTAAAAGCGCTACACTAAACACTTTCTTCAAAAGTGAAAACTTCAGCTCTGAAAATATGTTAATTGCAGCCAAGGAAGGTACTTTCGCGTATCATACGATCAAGCATCAGCAGAGTTTTAGATCTTTGCATTGCACATCAAAGCTAATATCGAACATGTTTGAGCCCAAATTTATGGCAGCTCGAACCAAAACTGAAGCCATTGTAAAAATGTTTTGCTAAAGAATCCCAGTTGCGATTCGAACTTGATCTACACAAAGCACATTTTGTTAGCATCATGATCGATTCGTCCAACCACAAAGAAATTAAAATAGTACCTTTGTTGGTGAGATACTTTAATTGTGAAAAAGGTATTCAAGTGAAATTACTTCAGTTGCAAGACTTACCTAGTGAAACATCAGAACAGTTAAATAGTTATGTGTTTAATACTTTGAAAACCCACAATTTAGTGGACAAGTGTATTGGATTAGCTCCTGATAATACCAATACAAATTTTGGGAATGAAAAGAAAGAGTGAACAACCTATTTGCAAAATTGAATGCTTCTCGTGGCAAACCTCTGGTTGGCATTGGTTGTGTTGCACACATTTTGAACAATTGCGTACAAAATGCTACGGACGTCTTACCAATTGACGTTGAGGTTATTGTTGTTAAGTTATTTAAGCATTTCTATATTTATACAGTGAGAGTAAATCAACTTAAACAATTCTGCGACTTTGTTAATGTTGAATACAAAAGATGTTATCATTTTCTAAAACAAGATTTTTAAGTCTGATGCCCGCAATTGAACGAATTCTACAAATGTACGAACCGTTGAAAGCATACTTTTGTCTATTGAAAATTGTCCAATGATTTTGAAGCAATTTTTGAGTGTCGCACCAGCGAAATTTGGATGTGGTTTGTACACAACATTGCTTCTATGTTTCACAAAGTCATATTAAAGGGAGAGGGTGACAAAATATGCGCAACAGAGGCCGCTCTAGAGTATTTCGATCTTCAAAATAAGCTTGAAAATCGTTTGAATGAATTATTTTTGCTGCTTAAAGTAAGAGAATCCCTTTACAACTTGACAATTGGGAAGGTAGTTTAAACTATCGAGATGACTTCATCTCACAGGTTAGATTATTTTATTCAAATTGTGTGAGTTACTTGAAGAATTGGAGTACAAATTTAAATGAATTAAGGCTCTTTGAATGGATAAATTTGAGAAACCAAGTTTCATGGAATCAAATTTTGTGTTCATGTGCTGCTTTTAAAGACTACTTGGGTTCGACACTGAATCAGGACGAACTCTTCGATGAAGTTAGTCTATTACAAGCTAAACTGTCAGAAGATAAAATTGCCGAGTGGAACTCGAAAAATATAGCTACCGAAGATCGATGGGTTGAAGTATTTAAATGGAATCAAGGGTCTGGATCAAGTGAAGATTTCAAAAATTGTGAGATTTTATGTCAGTTTATTTTTTGTCTTCATATATATATATATATATATATATATATATATATATATATATATATATATATATATATATATATATATAATTGCAAGTGTGTCTAATTGTGCTTTTATTCAAAGAATATAATAACCATCTTTTGTGGTTTCCAACGACTAAACTAAAAAAATGCCTTTTTGAAAAACAAAGTACGGCATTCTGTAGCATTTTATTAGGGCCATTGTTGATCTTATTTTTAAAGCTGGTAAATTAGTTTTTATAATTTGTGGAAGAAGAAATTAAAGCCAATGCGCAATATGACTTGATAAATATATCTAAAGTGCAAAAAACGGTTTTTTATTAATTATTATTTCGCCATTTCAGTCTGATTCGGTCGTCCGTCCGTACCCGCGATTACAGAAAAACAGCTCATCTTTTTTCAAATGTGTTATCACCCATCGATAACGAAGGAATTAAGGATTTGTGTCACTTATTCGACATATCTTGTCACTTGAGAATAATTCATGAGTAGTTCCTCAAAAACTGAGCAAGAAGGTAAAACCAACACCGTACCAGTAATGGCAATGAAACTGCATGAGTCTCCCTCATCGTGAGTGTATAAGACAGGTGTTTTCCGAGTCGAAAGAAAATATGGCCCAAAGCGAGTCAGGCCACTCGTGGAGGCCCGGAAAACACATTTTTTGCACTGTAGTAACTGCAAACCACTATTAAATTAAGTGTACCTAGTTGTGCCGAAAACATTTTTTTCGGTTTTGTAAATAACATTTATGTAGTTTCTTAACACAGCTATTTCGAGAGTACAGTATTAACGCGTAGGGTCAAATGAAAGACATCCTGGGCAAACAAAAACAGATACGGGCTGACAAATCATAGTACACTTATAATTATAATGCCAAAGTTTCGGACTTAATAATTTAAACTTTGAGCCTACTCGAATCGACACTAGGCACGAGTTTCATGCAAAAACTCAAATTGATTACCTTATCACTAATTTTTCAAACAACAAATGTAATGTTCTTGAACTATTACTGTCGGACCATACTCTGAATTAGAAATGCCGTACTTAATAGTATATAATGATGAAACTCGAATTGGTAAATTTAAACCTAAGCGATCTCTCTCAATCAATAACATGAATAATTCTATTACAATAATTATCATGATTTATTTCAAGTCAATCACAATCACATTGATGATTATTATAACGAATTCATCACACACATTCAGTGGTGCTTGAATATGACCTGTCCTAAAAAAAACAAGTAGCACTAAATATTTGAATACTGACGTCAAAATAAGTTACGAAGCAAAAGCCGAACTAGAGAATCTCAAATCAATTCGTAAATTAGTAAGTGAGTCAAACTTAGAACTAAGCGTACTAAAGAGCTTAAAAATAGGGTTAAAATAAGTAATGTTAATAAAAATGTACAACTAATAAATAATTCTGTAAATAAAAACCGAACACTGTGGAAAATAATAAATAATCGACGAAAGACAAGAAACAACAATAAAAAAATCGAATTAAATTTCGATGGTAACAAAATATCAGAGAGTAATTAATGCCTTTGCAAATTATTTTTCTACAACAATACATTCTAAACTCAGCCAGCATTTCGCACAAACATCAATTTCGTGCAATCTGCCTTATACCAACAGTAATTCTATGTTCGTAACTCTCATAGATGAATTTGAAGTTAGCACCATGATAGGAAACATGAAAAACAAATTTTGTACAGGTTTCAATTAATAAAATATTGCAGATCATCACTGGCCAAAGATATTGCATTTATAATTAATCAAGCTATTGAAATGGGCCAATTTCCTACTTTATTGAAATCAGGAAACATTATTCCACTGTACAAAAAAGGAAACAAATCTTGTACAGAAAATCACAGACCCATCACACTATTAAGCTACATATCAAAAATAATTGAAAAAATCGTTTGTAACAAAATTTACTCATTTGCAATGAAGCATTATCTTTTCACTGATCGACAATACGGTTTTAGACCCGGCTTGCCTACAGAAATAGCAACCGTTCATCTCATTAAAAAAATATATGATTATGTGAACAATGGGAAACATGTAAACTGCCATTTTTTTGACCTTACATCAGCATTTGATACAGTTGATCGAAGCTTCCTTTGAGAAAAATTACATCCCTTAGGACTCAAGAGGAAAAATCAATAACTTATTAATGTCATATTTAAATAATAGAGAATTTGTTTGAAGTCTGATACATTTGAATTAAACCTTGGCGTAGGGCAAGGTTCAATTATAGGTCCTCTACTTTTCATTCTGTTTCTCAATGTTTTACCCAATTACATATCAACAGGTGACGTATTTATGTATACAGACGATACCACAGTTATAATTAACGTAGAGAGCGAAAGAGACCTTGAAAATAAAACAGAAATTGTATTAAATGAATTTACACTTTGGTGTCGAAAGAATATGCTTATACTAAATAAGAATAAAAGCGTTTGGCTTACCATACGAAAAAAAGGAATTATCAATTTCGCAGAAATTGCTTCTGTAAATAACACCAAATTTTTAGGTACAACAATTGATAACAATCTTTCTTTTGAATATCATATTGACGAGTTGTGTAAACAATTACAAAAGTCTTGCAATGCTATAGCCAATTTAAAATTAGAGGTTAATACCACTTACCTTATTAACGCTTATTACTCCTTAGTATACTCTCTTATCTCATACAACATAATTGTATGGGGACACGCTACACATGTTGGCCGTGTCAGCTTATTGCAAAAACGTATTATTAGAGTACTGTTTGATTTACCATTTCGAGAATCAGGCAGAAGTACTTTTAAAACTTATAATATTATGACGGTAACTTGTATTTATATGTATAAGACTGCATGTTATATTCACACAAATTTAGATAAATTTTGCAGGTAAATCGTCTCCATAGTTACGGCACGAGTTCGGCACACAAGTTATGTATTCCAGAGCCAAATTTAACAATATACAAAAAATCTCCTAATTATGTTGGGTGTATCATATGCAATAAATTACCAGACTACGTAAAAAATGAAACATTTAACAAATTTAAATTTTTACTCAAGAAACATCTTATCAGCAATTGTTTTTATAGTGTAAATGAATTTCCTAGTACTGATTGGAAAGATACAAACATATAACTGTTAATTATTGTTCTAGGGAGTATTCATTGCTTTTTTTGTTTGTATACCTAATGCTTTAGTTTGTTATATTTAGGATTTTTACTTGTAGTCATAATATACACTCTATTGACAATACCACTGCTATGTACCGGGTGAGTCATTAAAGAATGACGCCGGCTATATCCCAGAAACCGCTTATGTTACGACTTCCAAAAAAAAAATTCTTCAGTAAATGTGGCCAAGAGAAAACAGCTTAATAACCATTACCATTGTTACCTTCTAGGTCCCCCGATCCAACTTATTTAGATTTTTATTTTTGGGGAAGAATAAAGGACCTTGTTTTTACAACCAGGCCAACAACGCCTGAAAATATGACCATTAGGATAAGAAATTCCATTCGCACCCTTTCCTCAGCGGAGATAGAAACCGCTGTTTTGTCAACGCAACAGCGGTTGCAGCTGTGTATTGATAATGATGGCAGACAATTTGAGCATTTAGGTCGCCATTGAGTAATGGCGTACTACTCATCTCTAGTTAATTTTCGATGGTCCACCCGGTGTAATTATTAACCAACAGTAATAAACTAACCCCAGACACTCGATGATAATAACTGTCAGTATTATCGAATTTCTGGGGTTAACTCTCGGAGCAGGGATAACCCGTGTTTATAAAGGCTGGCCTAAGTAATAAACTATTATGTCAAAAAACTTTGCGTTTTATTGTTTTTGGATCTAAATTTAAAGTAGGTATAAAATTGAAACCAACAGAGAAATCGGCTTGAAATTGTCAGGGTATAGGCGAAATTTTATACTCTTTCTGACTAAATATAAAAAATATGCCATTCTATTTAATATTTTGAAGAAAACCGCTAAAATTTCAGCAATATTTGGAAAGCGTCCTCTAGCGGTTTGTTCGTTAATCAAACTTAACTGTTTAATACATCAACGAATAGCACAAGAAAAGACCTTTCCAACGAAATATTACTTTTTAAGATTCGATGACTGGTTCCGAAGATAATTACGTGTTTGTCTGACAACTTTCGCAGCTCCCCCTACGGAAAACCTGTGAAGTTAGAGAAAAACTTCTTATACAAAAAATGGGTAAAATTGTCCCACCGACACAACTACGATATTTCCAATATACTTTTTCCTTAAGTTTCTGTTACTTATTAGACATCTTTTAATTTACAACAGCAGTTACGCCACCTAGTGGTCTATTTACAAACTTTAAAATTATTTCCAGCATTTTCTCTTGGCCACATTTACTGAAGAATTTTTTTTTTGGAAGTCGTAACATAAGCGGTTTCTGGGATATAGCCGGCGTCCTTCCTTAATGACTCACCCGGTACATTATTAATGTGGATATCTGCTTTTACTGGTTTAAATATATCATTATTATTATTATTATATTAAACATGTTACCCGCGTGTAAACGCCCATCAAATAAAAATTTGTGAGATTGTTAAATATCTGCTAATAAGACTAGGAGAAGCCTAAAATCTACAAAAATCATGATGTATAAAGGTATTTAGTTACGTAAATGATGGTTCTTATTACAATTGAAAGTCTATCCTAAACTACTAAATGCTTCAAAATAAAAATACATTTTCATTGTTGTATATTCAATAGGAATAAGATTTATGACCTCACATGCAGTATGCAGTAAATAAAGAAGTTGGCCTAAATTTGTAAGGTGGGTATAGAAAAAGACTTCTACTAAATAGCTAAATTAAATATAACTATTTGAATCATCACAATTTCAAGAGTAAAGACTATTCTAATTTAATAATTTATCATCTGAATAAAAATGCATCAGCACAATGAATGAATGCTGTTTGTTTACCTTATCTTGTTTGTTGCCATTGTAGTAGTTTTATAGTGGGTTTAATACTTCCATTGTATGGGTTGAAAAATTACCGACATTAAAAGGTAACTGTAAACGTTTAATGCTGCAATCCTACTGCCTGCAAATTTGCTTAACAAAACAAAACATAAACTGTTAAAATTATTTGAAAATAATTTTTTTTAAAAATCATCGATTTTTGAAATTTGACAACCTGAACACAATGCGCAAATGTAACATAACCTATAAAAACCACCATGTTTTACAAGTTATATAACATTTAATTCGCATTTATTCTAATTATACAAGCAGAAAAAACAGTACTTACGCAATATCGGTCTCCATAATTCTACACCACAAAAATTGACACATTTCTCACTTTGAAAACACAAAACGAGCAATGTATTTGCTGTCAAACTAATTTCAGATACGTGTTCCGACAGCAATACCAACTTAAAATAAATTATACTTTAAATGTTATAATTATTCAGAATTATCCACAATGGACACGCTGAGCACTAAAGGGTTAATCGCTATTTATTCCAAAATAATGCATGTTTTAAAGCTAATTTGACTCCACTACAAACACAATATAATTACGTTGTTGCATTAATCTTGACCTACCTTATATACGCAGTATCTGTGATATTGTGCATATCTCAGCATTTTAAAGAGGATAAATACATGTACCTATATTTCAGGTGTTTTAAGTGCACAGAAATCCTAGCCTTAATTATCAAGGTTGAATACTGTAACGTTGATTTCATACAAATTTAAAGTTTTTTTTCAAAATAATAGTTACAATTGCTAAAAACTCGTCTAACATAAATTAAACAGCAAACAAAATAGTTTCCAAACAAAATATTTTGTTTTAGATTTTAAGGGATATTGTAAAGAAAATTTATTCATCACACTAATCAAACAAACTTTATTTACTTTTCTACTTTGTTGGATAATCAAAGTCTTAATTCGCAACAGAATTAAAGTAAACATTATTTCCTATTCAATTATTTTACAACAATTAAATATTACCTGAAATTGTTGATTCAATCAACATAGACCGTAAGCAATTAATTCCGTTTGTATTTACCATTCGTTTCAGTATAAATTTGCCTCCAGAATCGTTTTGCCAACATAAAAAACCTACACAAAATCTTTCATGTAGAATAAATAGCAAATTCTAACCTTATTTTATATGCGTACTCAATCAGTATTCTATTCTGGTTTGTTTTTATTTCCAAGTTATAAATATGGTCGCTCAATAAAATTTTTATTTTCTTAACCTTAATAAAATTTTTATAAGGATTAGTTCAGGTTTGGTGGTATCAAAGCAAATAAACGGAGAAATATGAAACTTTAGCATCTCTCAATATTAATATCACACACTATAAATATTTGTATAGAAACAATAGCTATCATTCAATTTAAAACTAATATTTAATGTGTTTCTCAATAAATTGTTATACGAGGTTAAGTCAACACATAACAATTTTTGTGTATGTAAACTTTAAGGTTGGAATAGGTAGAGTGAAAGTGCTGGTTACCCGACCACCCCTGGTTCTCGATCATTCCCGCACAAAATCACTAATAATATTAAAATAATCCATAAACCGCACTCCTGTTTTCGACCACTATTCAACAATCCACGTGCATCGTGTTACTCTCGGGGCATAACAGTAATCATAAATTCGAGAACGAAAGTTGTTTGTACCGCCTAAATCTTTGGGTCCAAATCAGTAAAATTTGTAGTGTAAATCACCGTCGGAAATAGTAAGTAAAATATACAATTTGCCTATTTTCATGATTCCAATCGTTAGTAGCATTGTACATATTTATTCTTCTTGAAAACATTATAAAATGGCAAAGTTAGTGCCAGTTTAACCCTAAGATTAAACGGTCGGATAAGCGGGCGGTCAAGAACAGGTTAAAACCTGTACACATAAGTCACTCTTTTTCTTTATTTCTTAGAAGAAATTACTACGGTGAGATATGTTAATAAACTGTCCACTTTTCGACCATTTATTTACAAAAGCTTGATAGGTTGTTGACTGATCGACAAAGAGTTTCAAGATTTTCCAATGCCCTGCTTTCAAAGAGTCATTTATTTCATATGGCTTTTGTATGCTCGAAAAAAGGCCTAGTTCTCGAACAATCGACGAGATACTATCCTTAAGGACGTCATTGCGAACAAGAAAGCTGCAAACAGAAAAAGGGAAATCAAAAGTTTCGACAAGAGCCATGAAGACAAAAACAAAAGGATTTTTTTTCAATATTCCGGCGCAAGGAATATTTTAAAGACAAACTGTTTACAATGAAAGTATTTAATTAACCAAAACGATCTGGCTCGATTGACACTCTAACTGTAACTACCTTTCCCCCAATTTCAAAACTAACTACATTTACTCCTGGAATCCACCCCCATTTTTCAAAAGTAATAAAAATTTACGTTGGAACAGTTTCATATTAATTATTGCACATCTTAATTTTAAAAATATGCATTCGTCCGTAACAAACCCTACATTTAGGTCTCGAGTTTCCAAGTACCAAACAAAGATCCCATTTGCGCTATGTACCGACACAATTTATTTGTGCAGTTTTACCACAAGATTCGTTACACTAGCTCAATAAAGGTAGTTCGAGCGAACATCTGTTCCTATCCTAACATGTGTTTTTTTTTAACCATTAGTCAAATATCAATTACGTAAAATACAGAAAATAAAATATCCAGAAAACATTACCAAATTACGACTTAATATATAAAAAAAATATATCAAACACCGTTCACCCTTTTATCGCGGTAACAATTGCGATTTGAACATGTTTATTATAATAATAAAATATTCGTGGTGCGCTACCTACAACATTCTCAAAAGAGTCCATTATGAAATCCGGGAAAATAAAATCAGTGTTAAGACAGGCCAGTGAGGAATTTGACCAAAAACCACTATTCTGGATCGACCACCAGAAAATCCTGGTAAATCTTGACCAGAATCTTAAAACCAGAAAAACAAATTGCCGACTGGTCAACATAGCAAAATGTGCATTTCCGGTGACTAAACCTGATTTATTAGACACAGTCGAGAAAATATTAAAGGGTGACGGGAATATAACGATGTTTAAGAATGGCCTACCAACTTTTTAGGAAGACAGATGTGGATATCTCACTTACGCAGAGGGTATCAACAAAACAAATGTTACAGTTTTTATTGTTTACTGCCCCTGCTTGACGTATTTCTGTATTTAACATCGTCCCGAAAAGTTGTGGACAATACGCCAACTGGATGGGTTTTAGGTAAATCTGGTTGGATGAAACGGGACGTTTTCTACGAATATGTATCAAATGATGTGAACAGTTGGATTACCGGAAATGGTGTACAAGAAGTGAGTTTTGCGATACGAATGAAATTGTTCTCTATGTGTTGCCGGCTAACACCACGCATATACTCCAACCGGCTAATGTAAGCTTCAAGCCACTCAAACAGCACTTATTTGAATCAGTGGCTTATCGATATTGCGTGTGTTCACCATTATGTACGAAAAAACAAAGTCGTGAATTTTAGGTACCAGAGTCAGTGCCGGAATCAAATCCAGAGACCAGGTCACAGGAATGTCTTTCACTAGACATTATTGCACCATTACCATTAAAAAATTTGGATACTACCACGTATCCGCTTAAAAATTTCCCATTATACATTCTGTTTACAAATTTTAGGTGGCCATGGCTTAGTTTTTGTAAGTTTGCAAAGAAAGTAAAAAAAAATTAAAGTTTCCATTATCTTCCAGGTAAACCTAATTTAACAGACACTGACAAATCAATAAAAGGAAATTGTCAAATATCCGAAGTCAACCATCTACAGTATCTTATATTACAGGTTTCGCCAATTTTTTCCGAAATTGGGTTACTTGGGTAAAGTTAATCGAAAATGGTAAATTACACAGAACTTTTTTTGTACATTTGAGCGAATTGAACGTTTTTCTAAATCATATGCCGATTTCGAAATATTATCTAATTAAAGATAATTATGGACTTTATTTACAAATCAAAAATACAAACATTAATACCACACATTTCTCTACCTTTACCATTTTCCCCTAACAGACAGATTGGTGTTTTGGTTGTCCAGATCTCAACGTTATATTCCTTTTCTAGGGCCTTCTTAAGAATGTGATGTACGCTGGCACTCAATAAATACACTGCGGCTGAGGAAATTTGGAATAGTGCACAGCCACTTTCTGTCTATTTTTTGGCACTAACAATAAGAAACAAATTGAAAACAAAAATTATCCGAGCAACAAATTCTAATACTACTCGCTATTTTAGTCCGTTTGTTTTTACATTACACAATAGGTAACTTAAAACTTACAATCTTTAGAGCAACTAATTCGCGAGAAGATGATATCAATATTGGCAGACGGAACAAATTCTGTATGATACTTCACTACTGAGCGTACTAACATACCCACTGTATACGTCATTTTTCAGTAACAACAAAGCAAAAAATTTGAAATTTGCACATCTTTGGAGCAACTAAACCCTGGTAGACATTGGTAGCGAAATTGCCCGAGCAATAAACTCTATAACGATATATGAAATGTAAACTTTCACCATTAACACTATAATAAAATACTTATCTTGGGTTTAATGTTTTAATAACAATCAAATTCGATAAACTTACAGTTATCTTGTCAATAATTTAGTTAAAATTATTAATGTAATAAACAATTTTGTCAAATTTGAAAAATTAAAACATAAACATAAGTGTTTAATTAACAGTTTAGAAAATAATAATTGTAGTAGAAGTAACTAGATCATTAAAACTAAATAATATTTTATGATCTTTATTTTCGACATTTAATTCACATAAATTTATATAGTATGTAATTTTTCAATTAGTTTATCTTTCATTTCAAAATTAATACAACATTTTTATATTTAAAGTAAAAATCCAAACATAATTTAACCTATATTTACTTCTTGTGTATATTCAGGTTATGGTTTTACACAAAGCACAATGACATTGATTTTGATCATTAATTAGTGGCAGACGTTAGTATCAAAATTGATTGAGCAACAAATTCCGTAAGGTGTTTATGTATTTTGAATAATAATTTGTTGGTCGCGATAGAGCTACACAATTATTTGTTTTTTTTTGCGGACATCTGCAATGCAGCATAAATTTGCATTATAAGAATCAATGGTAGATTTTTGCTTAATCTAGTTTTCTTTCGTGTGATTGTGCAGAGTTAAGGTTTAATACAGCACAGACATTGTTTACTATTTTAAACGACGAGCAACAAAATCCGCTTTAGAGCAACTAATGAGCCACTAATTTGTACTATAAGATTCCATAATTGAGTATTATTCATTCTATTTCTTTTTTTTTGCATGGATGTATTGAGTTTTAGACATAAGTCAGCACAGCCATTGGATTTTCGAAATAGCTTGAGCTATAAAATCTTTTGTTATCAAGAAAAAATAATTTTATTCAGTTGTGCTCGAGGTGAGCTATGGTTTTGCCGCAGTTTTTTTTTTTTGAAAAGTATGCATTTTATGAACAATACAATATTTTCAAAGAAGATGGCCTGCCATTTTACGTTATAAAAAAAAAATTATTGTGCCTGAGGTGTGTTACGATGTGCCGTAGTTTTTTTTTTTTTTGAAAATCACAAATTTGATTTTATAAGATAAACAATGGTGCCTAATTTTTCTAATTAATTTTGCCATTTTTAGAACAAATAATTATTAGTGTGTCCAATTATGCTTAACGGATATTATGTTGTTGCATTTCATAAATGCACAACGGTGGCTTGAATTATTCCTTGGATATGCAGCACAGAGAATTAAACATTTTAAGTGTATTTTGGCGAGAATGATGTATTTTAGACCATCTCGCTCCTAGTAAGATTTCATGTTTAATATACTCATTCTCTCGGTTACATCAATAGAGATTGTAGGTAGCGGACCGCGAACATTTCATTATTCTAATAAACGTTTGTCAAATCGCCATTGTTACCGCGATAGAAAAGATAATTAGGGGATTTTTGATATATTTTTATGTAAGAAATGTGGGAATGTTTGTAATTGATATTTGAGATATATTGACTGAACATAGCGCAAGTCCAAAGGGATCTTTGGATTGTACCTAAATGTAGGGCTTATTACGGACGAATGCATATTTTTAAAATAAAGATGTCGTTCAATAATTAATATGAAACTGTTCCAACATAACAATTTTTTGTTTTTTTATTACTTTTGAAAAACGGGGGTGGTTTTTCGGGAGTGGATATAGTTAGTTTTGAAATCGAAGGGAGAGGGCAGTTGCTGTTGAAATTTTGATCGAGCCAAATTGCTTTTAGTGTTTTAACTAGAAACTTCCGTTGTAAATATTTTGTCGTGTACCTTTTAGCAAAACTAAAACGCTAATTCGTTCTTTTCTTTCAGTATATGTTTTGATGTAAACTTTTCCAAAAATTAATCTGTAATTAATAGTCGCGGCGCCGAGTTTTAAACCGCGTATCGGTGGTAAAGTGTTTAATTAAAGGGAATGGTATTCAAGTGTAAGTAGGTATTTTTATATAAATGAAAGCTCGCAGCAAATCATTTAGAAGCCTATGTAACGTATTAAAAGTCAAACATTGCCTTGCAAAGGTATCTCACGTGAACGCGGACTCAGTACGCGGAAGTCTGCTAAAATAAAAGGCATTACAGGCTCTCTCACTCGTGTATTTGGGTAATTAGCATTGTTGTTTGTTGTTTAGAGAGTTGTCTGGCGAACAGGTACAGGATACCGCTTGGTTATTAATTGTAATCGACAATTTCCGAGTGTGTACATGCCCAGATCACCTCGAATTTTATTTTTATAGTCGTATATATGAATGTGTAACCTGAGAAAGGGGCGCTATATCTTTCTAACGCACTGAAACTTATATATCGGTCACGATGTTATGATCTATTTATAACTTACCCTTGTAAGGCTTTGTTTTAATGAGTGTTTTTTGTGTCAGTTTAAGTAGAACTGTTTGCCTGCGAATTAATTTCTC
Organism: Vesta saturnalis; assembly: GCA_036346205.1. Classification (NCBI taxonomy): domain Eukaryota; kingdom Metazoa; phylum Arthropoda; class Insecta; order Coleoptera; family Lampyridae; genus Vesta; species Vesta saturnalis. The sequence continues at coordinate 265,181 of JARFJB010001211.1, read as the reverse complement.
TTTATATGTAATTTATTGTAATTTTTGTTTGATATTACGATTGTTTTTTGTGTTTATGTGTAACTAAACTGCTTTTTATTTATTTTTCTCTTAATGTTGAAATTTTGTACGCGGTTGAACCTGATTTAATGGTGTTGTTCTATATTTAACCCTTTCATTACTTTTTTTTGTTGTTTGATTTATTAATGTACTTGTGCAATTACTTATTTATGAATAAAGTGGGTTTTATTGGTGGTTCTTTCCCACAATAGTACATTAACGGGCTGAACCACCATTGCACAAAGATCGTTAATTTTAATTTTAGAAGTTTCATTTTTTTACCCGCCCCGCCCCACATGATGCAACACTTACCTCAACCAGCCTATATAATTCAAGTAGCACAACGTACCTACCACTAGACGGCCAATTCTTGATCAGATTTGAGGTTTGCGTGTAATTAAATATCAGACTTGTAAATAAATTCTAGTTTTAATTATTGCCAGGAAAGTTAAAGTAAGGCAAGCAATTAATTTGAGTAATAGTAACATTATTGTCAGTAAAGTCAAAATGAATCACTAAGCGCTCGTTTTGTTCTTGAATTTGCATTATGAAATAACAATGACATATTCATCCCCCTTACTCCTTACCCCGTAACTTTACCCAGGGTTGATACAAATCATGATTTAAAAAAAAATCAAAAATCGATGATTTTTTGATTTTCTCTTTAAATTTGATTTGATAATTCTGTTACGTTTTGTTTTGTTCAGCAAAGAAATATTTCTAGGCAGTAGGGTTTCAGCGCTTAAACGTTTGAAGTTACACGTTTAACCGCCCTTGCATGTGTAAAATGTACTAGAACTGCAACAAACAAGATAAGGTAAACAAATAGCATTCATTCAAAGTGCTCATGCATTTTTGTTCAGAATATAAATTATTACATTAGAATAATTTTTATTCATTACTCTTGAAATTGTGACGATTCAAATAGTTATATTTCATTTGGCGATTTGGCGGAAGTCTTTTTCTATACCCACCTTAGAAATTTAGGTTAGCTTTTTTTATTTACTGCATTCTGCATGTGGGGTCATAAATCATATTTCTATTGAATATACAACAATGAAAATGTGTTTTTATTTTGAAGCACTTAGTAGTTTAGGATAGAGTGTCACTTGTAATAAAAACTATAATTTACGTAACTGAATACCTTTATACATCACGATTTTTGTAGATTTTTTGCTTCTCCTAGTCTTATTAGCAGATATTTAAGAATCTCGCAAATATTTATTTCATGAGCATTTAAACGCGGGTAACACGTTTAATATAAGTTTCTACTCGTTTAATAAAATCTATTTATTAAACGTTGCAACCCTAACAGGCATGAATAGTACAGATAGGAAGCAAAACTCGACAATTCGTAACGTGAAAATTTTGTTCACGAAGTTTTGGCAGAAAACGCTCAGCTATATAAATGACACTCGATTATTCTAGTTATTAGTAATATTTTTGGTTCTGTCGGTAATCGAGCAAATCATTTGTAGTCATGACAAACCGGGACAGAAAGAAATTTAGTATTTGCCAACATTTTGTAAAAAAGAAATTGGTTGGCAAACTCGGTTGCAGAGAAGTGTGTAAAAAGTGTGTAAAAAATTGCAAGGTCTAGTGGACAAACTAAAAAGTCACTGGGAAATGTGTGAAAGTAAAACTAGTGATATCATTGATGTTGAAACCCTTCATGGTGATTGTCGGTCACAGCCTGGGACTAGCCAGAATGAAATTATCCAGTTGCAAAAGAAACAAAGAAGCGAGAACTGTGAACAGGGAAGTGTAGGTGAAAGTGAAAATAGTGGAAGTAGCGGTCATTTGGGTTCTTTTGTTGTACGAACTGGACTAGATAAGAAGATAGAATTGGGCAGACAAATAGCCAAACTCGTTTACGCAACAAATTGCAGTTTTAGAGCGATAGAAAACAAGGAAATTCGAACAGCTATAGAAATGCTAGGACCTGGTTACGTTCCTCCATCTAGATTTCAGTTATCGTCAACGCTCCTGAGGGAAATATTTGAGGAAGAAAAATCTTAAACGTTTTGAGAAGTTTTCTGAACAGTCTGTTTGCATATCCTTAGATGGATGGTCCAATGTACATAATAAGCCGATAATCTGTGTCGTTTTGATAGTAGAGGATGGAAACAGTGTTCTCTTGGAAAGCATAGATACATCCTATCGTTCCCATACAGCTGATTATCTTACTGAGTTGGCTATTAACTCAATAAATAAGTGTAAAAATGAATATAACTGTAAAGTTACCAGTATTGTGTCAGTATGAAGAAAAAATTTCCAAACCGTTCAGTTATCTTATAATTACATATGGTTGTTCGGCACATTTGCTTAGTTCGCTCTCCAAAGATTTAGAAGCATCCCAGGCAAAAGAACATACTGTACAAATTGTGAATACTTCAGAAATACCCATTTGCCAAATGCTTGGTATAAAGAAAAAGGGGACAAGAAATTGGTATTACCTCAAGATGTTCGATGGATTACACTTTGAGATTGTCTTGAGATCTATGTAAATGAATGACCGAAATTGGTGTAAATATGTGAAAAGTATAAAGAAGAAATTGATACAGTGATTTTTAAAAAAGTTTCAGATATCTATATTAAAATGATGGCTTGAAGATTTTCTACAGTTGTTAAAACCAACTTTTATAGCACTTGACGTAATACAACAAAAAGGTGCATTTTTATCTCGAGCAGTTTACACATGGAAAAAGTTAATGGCTATTTTTGACACTGACAGTTTTGTAGAAGAAAGAAGCTTGCGTCAGTATCAAATATTTCACTTTTTGGCATATATATTAGATCCTACAATAAATATAAACAAAGAGAGATGTTTTAGATATTATTTCCCAATATTATTACCATTACCTACTAATTAATTTGGAAGCCAAGTCAGACCCTTTTCACAAAACTATGTTCTCGGATGAAAAAATAAAAAATGTAACAGCAGTACAATGGCGGAGATCCCAAGAAGATGTTCCAGAAATTAAGCTCATGCTGCCTATAGTTTTGTCTGTTTTGGTGCCTGTGCATCCTCTGCTGATATAGAGAGGATGTTGTCTACCTATGGATTCACAGATTCAGATATAAGAAATAGACTCGGCGGTGACAAAGCAGCTAAGCTAGTAATTCTATTTAAGCATTACAAGATGATTTTCTATAACTTAGGTTATAGACGTTCAGCAAAATTTTGTTTTTTTTTTAATATAGTTCTTGTTTTGTATTAAAAACATTCTTTAATAGTCTTATTCTTATAAAAACCAACTGAGTGCTGAATTTCTTTTTTATTTTTTTATGAACAACAAATACATTTTTAAGTGTTCAAATTTGGGCCCCCTTTTCTACACTAAATTAATCATGATTCTTATTAAAACCAAATCATGTTGATTAAAATCATCTTAACCCTCTTTACCACCACCAGGAATCATAGATATCTAGACCATTACGTGTTAAATGCATGTGTTGAATTAAATTAACTTTCAATTTATTACGGTCTAAAGAAAACCACATCTACCTTCTTTTTATCTTACTTCGCAAATACACTAACACCAAAAATGACTGGGATCTAAACATTTTTGTTTTATATTCATATGCCAATACGTATGATTCATCTCACACACAAACACGCGCGCACATGTACTAATGCACTCGCGCTTGCCCACGCCTACGTACACACACTAACAATATTGTTTTGTTCATGAAATGCACAATTTTCAAAAAATAAAAAAAAAATCCGTAAGGCACTGCGTACCTACTTAGTACACCACACGCACAACTCAGCATAATAATTATTTTTTTGATAACAAAAAATGGCTGGGCTAACTTTTTTGAAATATGACAATTTTTAAAAGGTATAAAAAAAATTGTACGACACACCTCCAACACAATTTAGAACAATCATTTTTTTTTGATAAATAAAAGTGGTTGAGATATCTTTTTTGAAAAATATATTGCCCATATTATGGACAAACAATTTTCGCAAGATACTAACGGCACAACGTAGCACAACTCAGCACAATATTGATTTTTTTTTATTTAACGAAAAATGAGTGGACCATCTACTCTGAAACATATTGTCTTGTTCATAAATACACTATTTTTAAAAATTATAAATAAACACAACGTAGCACAATTCAGCACAATCATTATTGTTTTGATAATGAAGAATGGCTGGTCTATTTTCACTCACATTAAATATTTATGTAAATTTCTTTTGATTACGCTGAAATGGCAGTCAGCTGTACAGATTAAAATATTTCGATAAAATATTCCGGTATTCATTACAAATTTGCTGGTTTGAAGTTGTTACGTGCAAAATCTCCACGTCGCATCTACACTTATAGTACCAGAGGGCTAACTAGTAGCAGCGAAGATAGCTTAGGGTCTTGCCGATAGATCAGGTCCTTAATGACGCAGGTGAAGCTAAAAGTTAGGAGAAAAGAGGGCGCCCGCTACAAATAATAAAAAGCAGCTCTAACTAGTAAAGTAACATTAGTCACCTTCCTAACTAAGTAACAAATGTTATTCCAGTCTGGACAGTAATTTATAGACCACTACGAGAAAAGGTAATATATTATTTCTATTCCTGGTAAATAAATTAAACTGTGATGAACAAAAAAAGATACAGCAACCTCAAAACTTAATGGCTAAATTAATGTTCTTTTAAGTTAAAATGAAATCAATAGTTCAGTTTAAATAGTATAATAAATTAAATTGGATTAAAAAATTAAATGTGTAATTATAAATAACTGAAGGCTAAACTGTTTTAGTTAAGGAGTCAACACTTAAATAAAGAAAAAAGATGCACTTGATTTGTAATAATTGAATGTCTATCTTATTCACCCACAAGCCACATTTACAGATTGAATTTAAAAAAGATAAGGCATCACAAATGCGGCGAAATAATTATTAACTTAGCGTTGAATCTCTAAACGTTGCCTTGATTATATATCTTAAAGGATGTCCAAAATGATATCAGTATGTAACAGCATTATATTAATACCGATTTCAGGTAATGTAAAAATGTAGGCCAAATAGATAATAGAAACTTTTCTACTTGGAAGGTAAGTTTTTTCCTAAAGTCACTAATTATAGCAAGATAGATATTGGGTTGATGGCTAAAAAAGTAAAGAACGTTTTATAACAGAAAAGCAAAGCCTCGTGGCTCACCTGACATTCTATCGTTAACAAAACCGCTTAAAGCATATGAAACAAATAATACCCATTAACTAATGAGAAATAAATATAAAACCCATACCAGTAGATGAATTAAAAAAAAAATCCAGAAAATATTTAATATTCCTCAGGAATTAAAATGACACCATTTGAATCAAATTAAAAAAAAAGTTGACAATTGAACTTTATACTGTTCGTTATCAACTGTAATACCAGTAACCCTAAACCATGAATATAAACGTTAAGTAATAAAAGGAATTTATTTAATTTAGAAAAAATGTTTTCCACACTGTTTTAGTAATACCCTCTTGAAACATCAAATCCAATGATAAACTACAAGAGGTTCGGCACTAGGTATAATACTCTATATATTTTGGATATATGTCTACATTGCGTAATAATGGTTGTAGAGTATTGTAGGTAGCGGACCGCCAATATTTTATTATTGTAATAAACGTTTGTCAAATCGCCATTGTTCCCACAATAGAAAAGGTAATTAGTGAATTTTTAATATCTTGATAATACGTCGTAATTTATTGTTTTCAAAATATTTTTATGTATATATTTTTATCTAAGGAATGTAGGATTATTTGTAACTAATATGTATGTAAACACACGTTTGGGGGTGAGTGGCAGGTGCACGCTTAAAAATGCTTTACTGAAGCGACGTAACAAATCATTGGAATTTTTCTTATGCGCGCTCTTGCTGTAAAAATGTCATTGGTCTAATGATTAATTGCGGTGAGACGGGCCACGATCAAAAGATATCTTTGTTACTGGAGACCCGTAAGACGAATGCATATTTTTAAAATTAAGATGTCTTGCAATAATCACTATGAAACTATTCCAACATAAGTTAGTGTTTATTGTTTTTTCATTACTTTTGAAAGACGGGGGTGGTTTTTCGGGAGTAGATGTAGTTATGTTTGGATCGGGGGGGCAGTTACAGCGAGCTTTTCAATCGAGCCAGATCGATTTTTGGGTTAATTCAATCCCGTCATTGTACATAGTTTGTCTTTAAAATAATTTGGGCGTGTACATTTTTCCATTGAATTCGCTAACACTAAAGTTGTCTTTTCTCTCGGGGTTAAACCGCGGCTATTAACGATTTGTGCCTGTGATCAATTAAGGGAATATTTATTCTAGTGTAAGTACGTATTTTTATATAACTGAAAGCTCGCAGCAAATAGTTGTAGATAACATATTAAATAGATAAATACCAAACATTGTCTTGCAAAGGTATCTTATTCATTGTTGATTGTTGTTTATATTTATAATGGCGTAAAGGTGGCTGGTGAATGGGTATAGGATGCCGCGGGTTATTAATTGTAAAAGGCCTGTTGGTACACACTCCTAAGTCAGACCATTAAACACCTGGAATTTTATATTTATTGTTTTTTATATGTTGTATAGGTGAATGTGTAACCGGAGAGAGAGGCACGGTATGTTGCTAACGCACTCAAACTTATATATCGGTCACGATGTTAGTGATCTATTTAGAACGTACCCTTGTAAGGCTTTGTTTTAATGAGTTTTTTTTCAGTTTGTTGAAGTTGAATTATTTGGCTGCGAGCTGATTTCTCTTTTTTATGTGCTTTATTACAATGTGACATGTATTTTGTGCTTTAGTTGTCACTAAACAATTAGGTAATTTTTAAATTCCTTGTCTGTTTTCTTTTGATCCTCGCATTTACCTAGTACCTGTGCAATTTTACTGTTGTATTTTATATGTACCGTGATTTGCTTTATTATTTTATGTGCTTATTTCGTTAAAGACCGACATGATTGGTTTTTAAAAACGGCCACATGTTTGGTGTTACGATTTTTATTATGATTTTTATTTTGATTATTTATGACCCAATTGTGAGTGTAACTATATCTGTTTTTTTATTGTGTTTTTGTGTAACTAAACTGCTTTTTATTCATTTCCTCTTAATGTTATAATTTTGTACGCATTTTAACCTGATTTAATGGTGTTTTGTTATATATTTAACCCTTTAATAGTTTTTTTTTGTGTTATTTCATTTATCAATGTACTTGTGCAATTGCTTATTTATGAATAAAGTGGGTTTTATTGATGGTTCTTTCCCACAATAGTAGATTAACGAGCTGAACTACCGGTGCGCTAAGTTCGTTGATTTTGATTTGAGTAGTTTCATTTTTTTTTACTTGCCCGCATGATGCAACACGTACCTCATCCAGACAATCTCATTTAGATAGCATATCGTACCTAACACTAGACGGCCATTTCGTTTGATCAGGTTTGAGGTTTGCGAGTAATTAAATATCAGACTTGTAAATAAATGCTAATGTTTTAATTATTGCCCCGAAAGGCAAAGTAAGACAGGCAATTAATGTGAGTAATAGTGACATTATTGTCAGTCAAGATAAATCACCTAGCGATTGCTTGGTTCTTGAATGTGCATTATTGCAAATAAGTTCAAATTACTCTTTTCAAGATAGGGTACCAGGGGGACGTTACAATATCATTTTGTTTTTTTTCTTTTAAACAAGATTTGAGCATGAAGGTAGCGGGTCGATAATTTATTTTATTGTAATAAAAATGTTTAAATTAATGGGTTTTAGGATCTTGTTAATAAGTCCTAATCTGATAATGTTTTTCTGGATATTTTCTCGCAAGCACGCTCATTAAGTTGAAATTTGTTAAAATAAAAGGAGTCCGCTTCCGACAGTACCGTGCTCATCCTCATTGATAGTATGATTTGGCATTGTTTACTAATATTTGTGCATAGGAAATAATGCGTGGATTAACGTGGCACGGTAAACCTCCATTAATTCGTTATAAACGAGACCGGGGTTTACAGACACGAGGTCCAGTTGACATTAAAACACCTCAAATTCCATCTTTACTGTTAAACGAATCTGTTCATATTGTTTTGTATAGATGAATGTGTAAGTTGAGAAAGGGATGTTGTATTTTCTAAAGCAGTCACTTGCGGGTAGGTTACTGTAGGTAGCGGACAGAGAAATTTTTTTATTATAATAAAAATTTTCAAATCGCAATTGTTACCGCAATAGAAAGGATAATTAACGGGTTTAAATATCTTGATAATAAGTCGTGATTTGCTAATGTTTTCCAGATATTTTATTTTATGTGTTTTATGTAAGAAATATTTGACTGATATTTGAGTATGGGTTGAAAAGAAAAAGGAAAACACACGTTAAGGTAGAAACAGGTGTCCGTTCGAAACTGCCCTTACTGAAGGAGCGTAACGAACCGTTGAACATTTTTATACCACATTCTTGGTGTAAAAGGTCACTAGCTTAATAATTAAACATACCGCAAATCATAAGACGCCTTTGTTTGGTACTAGGAAATTCGAGACCGATAAGGTTTGTTACGGACGAATGCATATTATAAAATTAATACTTCTTTTGGTAATTAATATGAAACTACTCCCATGTAATATTTGTTGTTTTTATATAACTTTAAAAAACGGGGGTTGATTTGGGGAATAAAGATAGTTGAAGTCGGAGGTTCGATTGAGTTGGACGGTTGGGCTTCTTTGATTGTTTAATTATAACTCTCATTATAGACGGTTCTGTCTATAAATATTTTTATCATGTACATTTTAGTAAAACTAAACTCGCAAATTCGTCCTTTTCTTTTTGTGGTAGGTTTTAATGTAAGTTTTTCCAAAAATTAATCTATAAATAATCGCCGCTGCGTCGAGTTTAACCGCGTATCTTAACTCGTCCTGTTTGTGATAAAGTGTTTAATTAAAGGAAACATATTATTCATATTCAAGTGCAAGTAGGTATTTGAATGTAGATCAAAGGTCGCAGCAGACAATTAAACAGGCCTATGTAACGTATTAAAAATCAATCAGGCTCATTAAGTTGAAATGTGTTAAAAGAAGGCCGCTTTAGACAGTACCGTGGCCCTCCTCTTTGTTAGTATGACTTGGCATTGAGGACTGTTTATTAATATTTTTGTGGACAAACGTGGCAGGATAGATCACCTTTAAATTGTTATAAACAAGGCTTGGGTTTATAGACACGGATCTAGATGACCTTAAAAATTCCTCAAATTTCATCTTGACTGTTAAACGAACCCGTTCTTATTGTTTTGTAAACAGAGAGTGATGCTATATTTTCTAACGCAGTCACTCAAGCTTGCGTACCGGTACCTTTGTTATGATTTATTTACACCTTACCCTTGCAAGGCTTTGTTTTAATGAGCTTTTTTTGTGTCTTTGAATCAGTCGGCTTATTAAGAATTGTTTGTCTACGAACTAATTTCTCTTTAAATGTAATTTATTGCAATTGTTCGTATGTATTTTTGGTGCTTTTATAAACCACACAATTGTGTATGGGTAAATTCCTTGTCTTTTTTGTTCTTGTCTAAGTGTAGATAAACTGCATTGCAGTTACCTTATCGCTTCCTGTTTAATTTTACCGTTTGTTACATTTTATATGTACCGCAATCTGCATTATTATTTTATTATTTACTTAAAGACCGGCATGGTTGGTTGTATAGGGCCACACGTTCGGTGTTACAATTTTTATTCTGATTTATTTATGACATAATTGTGGGTGTGATTACACTGTTTTTTTTTTGTGTTTGTGTGTAGCTAAACTGCCTTTAATTTTTTTGTTCCCTAATCTTATAATTTTGTACGCACTTTAACGTGATCTAATGGTGTTTTGTTATATATTGAACCCTTTCTTTGATTTCTGGTTATTTGATTTATTAATGTACTTGTGCAATTACTTATTTATTAATAAGTTGGGTTTTCTTGATGGCTCTTTCCCAATTTAACACATTAATAGAATCGTCATTGCGCAAAGCTCGTTAATTCTAACTTGAGTAGTTTCATTGTTTACCTGTCCCAAATGACGCAACACTCATCCAATCCTATGTCATTCACATAACACGGCGTAGCTACCCGCTAGACGGCCTATTCTTTTGATCAGATTTGAGGTTTGCGTGTAATTAAATATCAGACTTGTAAATAAATTCTAATGTTTTAATTATTGCCAGGAAGGTCAATACAGAGCAAGCAATTAATTTGAGTAGTAGTAGCATTATCGTCAGTAAAGTCAAGATACATCCCTTAGCGATTGTTTTGTTCTTGAATTTGCATTATTGCGAATAAGTTCAAGTTACACTAGGGTACCTTGGGACACTACAGGTATTCATCTTTGTTTATTTTTTGCATGTACTGACCGAATTTGTAATTATAATGATCTCCACAAGATTATGACACATCGTCACAGAATAAATACATGTAAAGCAATATTCACATTACTTTAACATTGGTCAGATAAAAAAATTAATAAATAACTACATAAATTCCAATTAATTGTTCATAACAAACACATACAAAAAACAAAATATCTTTGGTGATAATGTAGATTGAATTTGCTTAATAAATTTTATTAGAATTTCACTACTTTCAACAACCACAACCACAAATATGCCACTCCTTATAATTTCAACATTAACATTTCTCAAGCATAAACACATCAATAAAACCGCGACATTCTTTCACGATTTACTTCACCGAAACTTGACGCGTCCGGATACATTTTCCTTTAAAGCTCACGTTTTCAATAAATCCTGTTATAATGGCTGTAACGAAAACATAAAACGTTTCTCGAGATAAATCCGTTGCGGATATTACTATTGTCATATAGATATCTACATCTATTTATCCTACTCTCAAACGAAATTTACCTGGCTACGTCAATAAGATTACTGTAAAGAAATGATTTAACTTTAGAAAACTTAAATCAGTACTTTTCTTCTCCGTTTAGTAATAAGAAAAGCTATTTCATCTTTGTCTTAGACCATGTAATTAAATAAGGGTTAAGTACTGCTTGAAATATGTAAATGAAAGTGGATTATGCAAAACATTTTGTTGTAATTTGAAGCTATAAATTGCCATCATGTAATAGTGCAGATGATGATAACTAAGAACTGCACGAATGCGTGACTACTGATGAAAGTTTATGCGTGTCTGTGGGTTATTTAAAAAACAATTAGGAAACATGGCAGAAATAATGTGTCCTACTTTGAATGTCATATAAGAATAACGGGATATATTTATTATCTTTTACGTCATATTTAAATGATACATGTTTAGAGAATGTATTGAACAATCTTATAGATTCTTTATATACATATTCATTTTGGATCATACCGATTTTGGTTTTTAAATAATCATGAAAACGTAAACGATGTACAATTTGCAATAAATAACAGGAGTCCTTAAATAAAATTGTCACAAAAATATCCAGCAGATGAAGCTCGCTACAAAACTCAATTGTTTATGTCAGAGTTCTGGCTTACAGTATTTAGTACCAGATTATTCAAACGGCCGAATAGTTTGCTATATTGTGTTTGAATCAAACTGTATAATATCGTTGAATCCGAATAGTATTGCAATCCACATAAATATATGGTACGCCACTGGTCACTGATCACTGGTACACAATAGTTAATTCCAATAATTAAAAAAATACTAACTTTAGGTAAGTAGATGTGAGAATACTAAATTCCATAAATTACACCATAACAGCTAAAACATAGAGGATTATCACAAAACAATTACCTAATTCTTTTAATTACCATTGTACGTAAGTAGTTAATGTAACTCTAAATTTAATCAGAGTTTATAACACGTACAGGGTTTTAAATTATTTACTTTATATATATATATATATATACAGGGTGTCCCAGTAAGTCGGAATCGATGTCAACTCGAAAAATTTAAATGGAACACTCTGTATTTTATTATATATTTGGATTTTCCTCAAGAAAGTGAGATACTTTTATCTAAAACTTTTTTTTTAATTTTGCATAGTTTCGGAGTAAAATGAGGTTATGTTAGTTTTATCACAAAGTTACCCTATTAAAAAACTTATTGTTATATAAAAAAAAAAAAAATGAAAAATTAGGTAAAATATATATATTTCACATCACAAAGGTTGTGATAAATGATCCAAATCATTAGAAACTTCTATTTTAATACTGAGTGTTTTTTATACACGGGTCAATCGAAAATATTTTGAATGAAAACAACTTGGATTTTTTAAATGGAACACCCTATATTTTATTGCATATTTTATTAAAAAATAAAAAACTTTTTATAATTACACTTTTTTAAAAATTTTCATTAGTTTTGGAGTAAATTTAGGTTTTGTAATTTTTATCACAATTTTTGCTCATTAATATGCTATTTAAAAATAATAATTGTCATAAATGCTAACCGTTAAATTATACTGTTCAGTTTACGAAATTAGTTTAAAAAAGTTGTAAAAGAAAAGTAGAATCCTTACTATACCCAGTTTGTTAAAAATTAATATTTAAAATAATAAATTCTCTCTCTTTAGTATTTGCGCTTGCAACATGTTTTAAGTTTAAGATTTAGAGTAGGCCTAGGATCAGGGTAATGGCATTTTTTATTAGTATTAATTAAAAATCAAGGCGGCTGTGTTTAGCAAAGTAAACAATCTGATAGTTAAGAGAGCTGTGATAGTATATTACCCGTTTAATTCTTTTTATTTTGTGAAAAAAAAAGCATTTACATTATTATTGTAAAAATGGTAAAATATTCCGAACAAGAAAGATTAGATTTATTCGAATGCTACATTAGAAACAATAGAAGTCCAGGACTGGCTTTAAGAAAATATCACAACTCATTTCCTCACCGAAGAATACCAAATAAAAAAATATTTAGCAAAATAATTTCGGATCTACATGAAAAGTCTGTTGTTATTAATAAAAAAACGAAACAGACCAAATACATTTTAGCACAAGATCGTCCGATTGAGGTTTTATGATATTTTACTGAAAATCCTGTAAGTTCATTAAATGATGCCGCCCGTGATTTAGAAATAAATAAAACTAGTATTCATAGAAGTCTTAAATTAAATAAATTTATAAGCCATATAAGTTTCTCCCTGTTCAGCAATTAACAGAAACTGATTGCAATGAAAGACTGAAATTTTGCAATAGCATGATGGACATGCAATTTGAAAGAAATATATTTCCGAACGTGTTTTAGGCCCACGAAGCTACCTTTACCACAAGCGGTACGTTTAACAGGCGTAATTGTCACTACTGGTCTAAAAATAATTGAAAGTAAAAGAAGTAAAAAAATAAGGCAGAAAAAGCGTTAACGTCTGGTGTGCTATTATAAATAATGTAATATCGGGTCCTATATGTTTTAATGGGTATATGAATAGTAGGAGATATAAGCAAATGTTGGAAACCCAAATACCAGAATTGCTGGACACTTTGCCCGAGCGCGTCCCAGCAAACCTGGTTTACCAGCAGGATAGCGCGCCGTATCACTACATGGACGAAGTTTTTAGCTGAAAACTTCGACACAACTATATGCAAAAATGACACGATCTCCTGGCCTCCAAGAAGCCCTAATCTATCCCCACTTGAATTTTTATTGTGGTGTTAAAAGAAAGAGTTTACAAAAATAGGACGAACAGTATTGAAGAATTGAAGCAAAAAAATAGGAGAGAAATTCAAGCATTAAATAATTCCGATGCAGTGAAAAATGCCATTCATTCTTTAGAAACTAGATATACCACATATATAGCCGTTAATGGGGGGTAACATTGAAAACTTGTAAATTTCTGTTGTTTATTTGTTTGTTAGTTGTTTTTTATTATATATTAAATACGTACTGAAAATTTTGTTGGTGCATCATTTTATAATAAAATATTTAGGAACCATCTTACAATTAATGATAATAATTATACATGAATTTAATTTAGATAGTATTTAGTATTTTTGTTTTAACAAGCCTACTTAAAATATTATTTTACCAGAAACAATGCAAAAGGTTAGAGAAGAATATACGAGCAATCACAGCCTTCTTAACTGTCAAATGATTTACTTTGCTAAACACAGCCGCCTTAATTTTTAAATAATTATTATATTACTAAAAACTGTCATTACCCTGATCCTAGGCCTACTCTAAAGCTTAAACTTGAAACGCAAATACTAAAGAGAGAGAATACCTATATTATTTTAAATATTAATTTTTAACAAACTGGATATAGTAAGGATTCTACTTTCCTTTTACAACTTTTTTAAACTAATCTCATAAACTTAACAGTATAATTTAACGGTTAACATTTATGACAATTATTATTTTTAAATAGCATATTAATGAACAAAAAATTGTGATAAAAATTACAAAACCTAAATTTACTCCAAAACCAATGAAAATTTTTAAAAAAGTGTAAGTACAAACAGTTTTTTATTTTGTAATATAGAATCTAAATATGCAAAAAATATTTTCGTGTATAAAAAACATCCAGTATTAAAATAGAAGTTTCTAATGATTTGTATCATTTATCACAACCTTTGTGATGTGAAATATATATAATTTACCTGATTTTTCATTTTTTTTTGTATATAGCAATAAGTTTTTTAATAGGGTAATTTTGTGATAAAAATAACATTTTACTCCGAAACTATGCAAAATTAAAAAAAAAGTTTTAGATAAAAGTATCTCACTATCTTGAGGAAAATCCAAATATGTAATAAAATATAGAGTGTTCCATTTAAATTTTTCGAGTTGACATCGATTCCGAATTACTGGGACACCCTGTATATATAAAAAGTAAATAATTTAAAAATTTTAATAAATCCAAACAACTTTTATATAAAACTTTTTTTGTATATGTTATAGATTCCGAGATAAGACATAGGGACATCTTACGTGGAACACCCTGTACATTAGAACAAAGGCTATTTTTGTGCAATTATAATTAAGAATGATAATTTGACATCATCCACACAGATTTGTATGTAATTGGGAAATTACACATAAGGGCATTGTCGAAAAACATAGAGCAAGAGAAAAATAGTAATAAGGAAAAATCGAGGGATGTACCACGAAACGCCACAAAACTGTGTGCGTTTTTAGTTTATGATTTTTTAACATTGTTTTATCCTATCATATATCACACTACATGATCTTGAGCGTATTGAGCGCTCATTTGGTACCAGACATGACGCATGCTTATTAAAACAAGAGGGTTGCCGGCTGAACTCCCGAATGTTGAGTCCATAGTATCACGTAAATTGTTAAAATGTCCTTGGGGAATGTGTTATTAGCGAACCTGACAGATCAAAGAAGTCACTCGGTAAATAACTAACTTCTCAAGTTGAAAGATCGACTTTAAATTCATAAAGTGCAACAAGATATGGGCAAGTAAGTTTAATAAATTTATTGAATATCAAAATAAAAAACAATGCTTACATAAATTTTGAATAGGTAAAGTTTACAACTATTAGCAACGCTAGCTGATGTTTGCATAAGGTAAAATATTTTATATTGTACAAACACTTTCACTTTCTTTCTTTATGACTTCCTGAAATATTCGCTTTAAATCGCAACACTTAAATTTGCATGTATAGGCTCATTAATATTAATTATGTTGAAAATAATGAACAACCATTCGTTAATTAAATTAGGAAAACGTAAAAGTCCAATAAAAATAGCATGAGCGTTATCTCATACCTTTGTTAATAAATACTTTTGTAAAATGTAATCATCAAATATTTTCTCATTCTTATTCTTATTTTTATTGTTAATGTTACCCCGACTACTCGACAAATAAATACCACAAAGCCAATAATGGTTTCAATAAAGGTTTACTTAAGCTAAATTTGATTTCAATTACGGTTAACACCAAATAATATTCCATAAATGTGATAAAACGGTAGCGAATCTATTTTCAAATATTAGCCTGGATAGCTGATAATGAAAATCAATAACATAAATTATTGTTATGTATTACATATTTTCTCCAAATGTAATTATTGTAACTGTGCGTTGTTATGTAGAGTTTAGCCTTTCAATTGCGAACACATTAATCCTAAACACTTACTTTGAAATACAGAGTTCGTAAAAAAAAACACAGTTTGCTACTAGAATGAGAACATTTGTCGTTAAAAATAAAACCTTAAAATTTGAAAAACAGACAATTTGACCATATTTTTGTTTCAAGCTTTTCAATTAAAATGATAGAGTTTTATAAGGTTTTAGACTGTAACCCTCTGTATATAATATTGTTAATAATGACATTTATCCAATAACAAACATTAATCGAAATTAAACAAACAAGGAAAATATAACTTTAATATGATGACAAATAAAGTAAATAATAGCTTCTGCATCGTTACATATGTTATGATCACTTAAAATTAGAATTAAAAATCCTAATCTACCTTACCTAAACAAGTAAAACATACTTTTTTTAAAGAAAACCAGTTACGATAGATAAATACGTCCGTATGCGACAGGAAAATGTTAACTATAATTATTAATCACTTATTTTCACAGGCATGGATTGAAATCACATTAAAGCCTGTCTCTATTAACCACTGTTATATATGCGTCTGTATACATTAACGTTTTTCTTTTAATAACACCCAACTTATTTAAGACGATAATCTAAGTATGAAGTGGCTATGTTTTCTTATTATGTTATCCGCTGTATACTATTTTTTATATTTTAAGAGATTTACCAGGCATTTATCATATTTTTCAATACACTTTAATGGTAAGCAGTGGTAAGTCCATAACAATTAAAGATCACTTCTGTAGGTTTGATAATAACTGATTTAATCACCTTCCAAAATTTGTGCCGTTTTTCCTTCCCTCTCAATGTTTTTCTGAATGTTTCAGCATAAACATAAATTATATTTCGTATTGTATGTTGTAGACCTTCAGATATATTTCCTGTTTAAACTTCTGATAAGGTTTCACGAGCGGCTTCCGTAAAATAAGGTTCTTTTCCTTAATATGAATTATGTTCTCATACGCACACTGGCCTGTTTCCGTTGCTTCAACATTATTCCACGGTCCAAAATTATATTTCCCTCGTACTCGTTAAATATCAGCTCTTGGCAAAATTCGTTTAAAAATTCTCCAGACAATTTCCAATAAATTTAAAACTTAAAAGTGTATTCATCACTAAATCGGTATTCATTCTTATGACTATACCACGAATTTGTTAAGATTATAAGTTCGCCGCCCCCTTATTAAGGTATTTAAATCCAAAATTTACAAAAATTCGAAAGAGTACCTGTATTATTATGTATTGTACAGGGTAGCTGAGGGTACAAATAAAGTCATATTTTATTCAAAAATCAACATAAAGAAAATCTGTTTTTAAGTAAAACTTTATTAGTCTATTTTATTTATTAACTCTGTAAAATTATTTAAATCCCGCCATAAATCCCCTTTGCTTGTGAAATTTTGACCCCCTCCCCCGCTCAGCCACTGATTGTTCAACAATAATTTTTACTAATGATATTTGACAAGCTGCTCCCACAAAATGACGATAGCTATACTATATTATGTTGGTCGTCAAAGTAAACAGAGGTGTTTTAAGTGTCCTCTGACACCTGCAGTTAGTTAAACATGTGAGCGTTAAAGCAAATGACAATAGCTAAACCAACCATTAGTACATTATTAGAGTGAGTTTTTGAACAAATTTATAACCCAGCGGTTTGCATATTAATAAACTACTAATAACATTAATCTAATTTAGTAGAATTTTAACGTGTGACCTGACTCTATAGATGCACAAATAAAAAGCACAAAACATGATTGCTGCATTTCTCTGCAAATCCTGGGATATTACGGTTCCTTTCAAACCCATGTCAGGTAGTTTGTTACACTCATAAAATCATAAGGTAAACGTGATAACGTTAGTAGGGAATGCTACGTCGTCCGGGGCACGGTTTGGTTAGTAACCGGTCTGCCGCTATGGTATTACTCAAGAGAACAATACAATTGCCTCGGAATCGATCTGGTTACAAGGGGAGGTCAAGGCCGTTGCTGACGACTGTGCAAGGAATTAATGGCGAGTCGGTACGAAGAATGTTAGAGGTATGTATGGTAGAGAATTTGAAATTGCTAATGTAATGTACAAAAGGCACCTTAATATTCTGTGTGTATCAGAGACAAGGCGCAAAAGAAAGGTTGCTGTGGAGATGGAGGATGGCAGCCTAGCACTATGGTCAGGAGTTGAGACCGAAGTGTATGGCGCAAAAGGAGTTGGGGTGATCGTAAGTGATAGAGCGAAAAGGTGTGTTAAACAGTACGAATTGGCATCTGCCCGGGTAATGAGGGTTAGAATGAAAGTGGAGTTTCGAAGAATTTTTCTTATTGCACGCTACGCACCGGTGAATGGAGAAAGAGACGAAGAGTGTGAGAACTTCTGGAATGATGTAGAGAACGTGTTGAACGTATGTAAGCCAAACGAAAGAGTGATGATATTGGGAGATATGAACGGATGGGTGTACAGAGAGCACATACAGAACGCGTTTTAAAAAGTTCGGAGACCAATGAGTGAATGAGAATGGTGAACGCTTGGTGAATATCTGTGTGGAGAGAAGCCCGTTTGTATCTGATATGGTTTAAACATAAAAATGTACATATCTATACATGGCAGAGGAGAATCTAAAAGTATGATTGACTTGATATGATGAACGACTTAGAAACCTGGCGAGAGACACAAAAGTAATGGGGATCGGAGTGTGGATCGGACTACTTTTTGGTTGTATCGAGAGTGTGTTTAGGGCAAAAGTGGATCTGGAGAAGGAAAGCAAACGTAGTGCAAACATCCAGAATTAGCCGGACAAACTAGTAGATAATGGTGCGAGAGTTGAATGTGAATGAAACAGTGTGGAACGAACATATAAAAGACGCTGATATTGAAAGTGCATGGATGAGCTTGAAAACTGTTGTCAATTGTGTGATGCGGATATGTGGCAGAGCGACTGTAGGTAGACAGAAAAAAGTGGTTGGTGGAATGAATCGGTAAAAAAGGCAGTCTGTAAGAAAAAAGATGCGTACATGGCAATGATTGCTGCAAAAAATGAGACTAAGAAAAGGCGATTGTATGAGCTGTACAAATTAAGAAACAAAGTAGCGAAGGAGGCAGTGCGAATAAGTAAAGAAATACAAAAAATGGCCCAAAACAGAACGCTGCAGGAATGATGGATACGAGCAATGAAATATATGGGACGATTGTGAAGTGAGGAAATGCTGGCAAGAATAAATCGGAAAGCTGTACAGTAGTGAGGAAAGTAAGATCGAAGGGTTAAATAAGGTGAATGTAGTAGGAATGGTGAATGAAACAGAAGGGTATTGGGATAAATGTGGTAGAGAAAACGGTAGGAAGGTAGATGAAATCACTGGTGAAATACTAAAGTATAGAGGTGCAAAGCTTGCACGAAGATTGTGTAAATTATTCAATGTGTGCCTTAATTGTGGAAGAGTGACGAAGGATTGGAAGAGCGCGATCATTGTACCACTGTATCAGGGTAAGGGGAACAAGAGTGATTCTCAGTGTACCTGGTTAAGTATTTGGAAGACATACTGATTGATAGAGTGCAGGGTGGCTTCATGCCAGGTAGAGGATGTGTTAATCAGATGGTTGCTCTCCAGTAGGTGCTCGAAAAGTGTTTAAGTATAAAAAGGAAGCTGTACGGTGCGTTTGTAGATCTGGAGAAAGTATAAGACAGAGAAATATTAAATGAATACGGCGTAAATAACGGTCTAATAAACGGAATAAGGGCAGTATACAACGGTAGCTGGACATGTGTTACGGTGAGCGGAGGTGTGAGTGTATACTTGAATATTGAGCAAGGAGTGCGACAAGGCTGTATGTCACCGTGGTTGTTCAATGTATACATGGATAAATGTGTT
This sequence comes from Vesta saturnalis, assembly GCA_036346205.1. Classification (NCBI taxonomy): domain Eukaryota; kingdom Metazoa; phylum Arthropoda; class Insecta; order Coleoptera; family Lampyridae; genus Vesta; species Vesta saturnalis. Next base: position 245,253 of record JARFJB010001211.1, on the reverse strand, counting down.
AGGCAAGCATGTACCATACAAATGGTGTAATGGTTGGTGACGTAAATGTGTATTAAGTGACAGTGCGGATGAGTTGCAAACTGCTCTGAGGAAGTTTGGTGCAGTCTGCGAGAGCATGAACCTAAAGGTAAGCGTGAACAAAATTAAGATTGTGGTGTTAAATCGGGAAGGTAGAAAGAGTATTTACTTTGCCTGATGAAATTGTGGAACAAGCGGACGAGTTGGTATATCTCGGTAGAATGTTTACTGCAGATGGTACAAAGGATGGCGAGATTGGACGAAGGGTCAATGCTGGAAGGAAAGTGATTAGAAGTATGTGGTAGGCCGTAAAACTTGGTTGAATGTAGTGAATGTATGATACAAGAAAGAAAGATATGGAGTTTTACAAATAAAAGGACAGACAGGTTAGAGACATGCGGAAGCTAGGGAGGTATGTGGAAATAGGAAAGTATGGAGAAAGATTGGGAATAAGAAGGCCGCAAGGGAATGGCGTGTAGGTTATGTTATATGTTATATATATAGGTCATTAGGCATAAATGGGTATGACTACTTTGAATACATTTTCAATAAGATGCCATTTTGGTTTATATGGGATATTCTTAACGTATTTTTTAAGGTAAGAATCCATTTTCAAAATTCTAAATTTGCCAAAAATTACACAATCACAATCATTAGCGGCCATTTTATCAATAAATATTTCGTTGACCCTAACGAAAATCTTGTCAAAATGAGAAAAAAACACATTCATTATCGAAATTGCCGATTAAAAACCATGCAGAAAGGATTTTAAAAATATATATTCCTTTGTTCGAAGTGGTTTCTTCAAATTTCTTTACACATAAAAGACACATTTTTTTAATATTACATTTGATTTATTACTCCATGCCTGTAAAAAAAAATACGCTATACTTAAATATGCACCTGAATCTAATTTAACTAGCTTCATAAATCTTATTTCCACAGAATCTCCCATTAAAACCGAAACTAAATCACCCTATATACACGTGTAAAAAAATAATCTTCACAAGATTAACGTCATCTTAAAATATTAACTTAAAAAAGTATGTTGTAATTTAATTTTTAACAAACTATAACTCGCTTCTGTAAAATATCATTCTTTAAGATTTAATCAGGATTTTTTTTATGACGCAACGCTTTTTAGTTTTAACAAGTAATTAAAATATGGTAACAAGCTGGCAGTATTCTGATTCAGTAATTAGCATCACACCGCTTATTCATTGCCAGAGTTTAGAAATTGAACTACGGCGTTGCGGTTTTGTGGTCTTGGCCAGCGGTTGGCGGTTAGAACTTAAACCGGAACCCTTATCCAAGAAGGCCAAAGGTATTTTACACACCGCACGTATTCACTCAGGCATTTCAAAATTTCAAAATGTATAATGTAAGTAAACCGCAAATAAGTACACACATAAAAGCATCTATATCGCATACTCAATCTTAGTAATTAATATTATCACGTTTTGTTAACTTATCAAATGTTTTGTAAATAGCAGCGACATTACCGAATTTGATACTAATTATTTTACTTATTATCTACACCACAATGCTTCCGTACATACCACACTTCCTCTTTCAACAAACTCATCTAGCACTAAACAAAGTCAGACTAAAATCATTGTCATATAACTCTGCAATTGGCACTTACCCAACTACTTTTCGCGGTTGAATAATCCCAAAAATTAGTCATGCTTGAATATACTTTAGTGAGAAAACTTTTAAACTCTTATTGTACTTAATTATATATTTTTTACATCTTACATGTTTATACATTAATTATGGTTACGGTGTTATTTAAGGCGTAATGGATTTAGGTAGCTAATTATGTAAATCACAAGAAACATTCACAGTAATTCTTTAAATTTACGACTATGTTAAGGATGAAATGTTTGCCGGTTTTTAATTATTTTTTTATTAAAAGTTTTGATGCCAGAATTTTAATTAATAAATATTTAATTTCACAAGCGCTATTTTTATTAGAATTTTTGTAATAAAAAATGAATTAAGTACCCATTTTTATTATTGGTGGTAAACATAAATTTATGTGAATAACCAAAGACAAAGATCAAAGCCATTTGATTATTAAGTTTTCTTTGGGAAATTTGTTTTTTTTTAATAAACGAATATTTTACAATAAATTCTCAAAAGATATCTACATTATTAAGACGAAATGCTTTGATGTACGTCAAAGAGTCAATTCCATGTTGAAAACAGATCTTAAACTTTAAAATTTATATACCTGCTGTTTTTAAGTTTATTAGCTGATTAATGTTATGCATTTTAGGTTTAATACTAAATTATTAGAATGAGACCTACTTATATATATATATATATATATATATATATATATATATATATATATATATATATATATATATATATATATATATATATATATAAAATATAAACACACACACACACACACAGGGTGCGGCATTAGTGCGTCGAAGTACGATATATCCGTTATTAAAGGAGATATCAAAAAAGTTATTTACAAAAATTATAGGCAACTTCAAACTTCACATTATAAAATTATTTTCGTATATTACCAGGGTGAACCAAACATTTTTTTTTTAATGGGACACCCTATGTATCATTTCAAACTTAGATTAAGCTCATTTCCCCCATACTTGCAATATAGGGTTTCATTACGTTATACAGGGTATTTCAAAAGTTATGGTCAATTGTACACGAAAATAATTCTTATTTCAACGTCCTGTATACTCTAGACAGAATAACCAAACAATAATTTTTTCCAGGTATAACTATTTCTTTAGTATTGCACCAATGGAATATAGAGCGAGTCAAAACTCGAACACAATTTTGTCAATTTTTTCAAATTGTATTTTATTTCAAAAAGTGAAAATAAACTTTATGTTCTGTCCTTTTTATTAAACACTCCCTATAGCTAAAATCGTTAATTTCTGAGATATTTTCGGGGATAATATAACTAGTATTATGATTATCATCGGTGATAGCTCGAGTTAAAACCGATGAAAATTGAACTTGAATTTGAAAATTTTCGTCACTTTGACAGTAAACTATTTTATTCATTAAAATCATGCGACAGTCAACATGCGGTGATAAAATTATCACCGATTTGATAGCCTATTCTGCGATTTTGTTTTTGTATTTTAACCAATAAAAGTAATCAAAAATGTACCATGTGACATATTCTCAGTTTAATAACAGAAAGAGATTGTTTTAACAATTTCTATTATAACTAGTTAGCCGTGAACAAATGACAGATAGATATTATTCAGTGATAATTAGTAGCTTGTCATTTAACAAACTTCTTTGAGATTGTGTAGTGTTTATTAATTTGTAAACACTTAAATACTGTTTGAAATGAACTTTCCTGTTGATGGATTAACAGACACGATATGGGTACTGGGAGAATGTATGAAAAATTGTTTATTAGCACAAAGAATTTAGAAAGAGAGATATCCCACACGAAGACAACCCGAGAAAATAATGCTGGAAAGGTTAGTAGATCGTTTTAATCGAACGGGTTCAGTACTTGTATCCAGAGTTACTCGAAGATGACTATCCCAGAAGGGTTGCTTTTTGTGAATGGGCTCAACAACAAGTCCACAATCACGCGGATTTCTTTGATTTTGTCCTCTTTGGAGACGAAGCCACGCTTCATACAAATGGACCTGTGAATAGACACAATTTCCATTATTATTCGACAAGTAATCCCCATCTTATAGCAACTCATAGTCAAACTAGGTGGTCTTTGAATGTTTGGGGTAGTATAGTTGGAGATCACGTAATTGGACCACATTTTTTTCGATGGAACAGTGAATGGTCTGGTTTATTTGGACTTTTTAGAAAATCATTTACCATTACTGTTGGCAAACATTTCCCTTAACATTCGTTAAAAAATATCGTTGTTACACGATGGAGCTCCGGTACTTCACACTAGATTAATGCATAATCATCTTAATACCCACTTTCCTGGAAGATGGGTGGGAAAAGGAGGACCCATTGCATGGCCAGCTCGTTCACCAGAGTTAAGTAAAATTGACTTCTTCAAGTGGGGTTCTGTGAAAAACCGTGTGTATCAAATACCTCCAACCACATAAGATGATATGAAAAAGAGAATACGGGAAGCATTCCACAGTATTAATGTAGAAATGTTAAGAAATACCAGTCGAGAATTTGAAGATCGACTGCAATGCTGTATTGATGTTTTCGGTGGGTATTTTGAACATTTATTATGAAATTAATTAATTTTATAAGAATTTTGTCTTAATTTTTGTAATAATTTGTCACACTTTTATTTGTTCAAAGCTAACTTGTTATAATAGAAATTTTAAAAAAAACCTCTTTCTGTTATTAAATTGAAAATATCTCAGAAATTAATAGGAGTGCTTAATAAAAATGAAAGAACATAAGTGTATTTTCACTTTTTAAAATAAAACACAGTGATTCATTTGAAAAAAGTGACAAAATCATGTGTCCGAGTTTTGGCTCGCTCTATATGCAATTGGTGCAATAATAAAGAAATAGCACTTTTTCTAACACTGTACCAATGTCAAAAAGTTATGCTTGGAAAAAATTATTGTTAGGTTGTTCTGTCTAGGGTATACAGGACGTTGAAATGAGAATGATTTTCGTGTACAATTGACCATAACTTTTGAAATGCCCTGAATAACGTAATGAAAGCCTATATAGGAAGTATGGGGGTCATGAGCTTAATCTAAATTTGAAATAATATATAGTGTCCCATTAAAAAAAAGTATGTTTGGTTCACCCTGGAAATATGTAACACCCATAAATACGAAAATTATTTTATAATGTGAAGTTTGAAGTTGCCAAGGAATCTAAATATATAATATAAATATTTAAAAAAATGCAACTTCCATTTTAGCCTAAGGATACCCCACCACATCCCATCAATAAACTTTAGAAAAATTCCATAATAAACCCACAATCTTCCACCCATGCACTATTAGTTCACCCTGTATATATAACATTAAATTAAAAATAAAAAACCGACACAAAACAAAACCTTTAAAAATAAAAAAAATCTTGAATCATATCTAAAAGAACACTCTGCATGTATACTCCTTTCAACCTTTCAAACAAAGAAAAAAAAACAAACTCTCTAAGAAACAAAAAAAATCTCTTCATCAAGTAGGAAGAGCTAATGATCTTCAAACGGCTGACGATATTTTATTGAATCATAACTAAAAACGCACTCTCGATCAATTCACATTAAAAAAAAAGAAGATCAAAATCGATTCCTCCGTTTAGGAGCTACGATGCCACAGGCAGATACACAGATGCACAGGTTAAACTTATAATACTCATATTTTTGTTCAGGGGTTAAAAACTCAATAGTTTTGGTGTTTCTGAAAAACCCTCGGCTATCCCGATAACGTTAATAACACGCAGGGCATCAAAAATATTTTAAAACATACATTCATAATCTATAATATACAAAACTGAATTTAAAAATAATTTTTACAATGAAACGTTATCATAGAACTAATATTTCAACAGTATACCCGAAAGGTATTTCTTCATATGTTGTTCCTTGTTCTCCACCATTTTGGAGATACTGAGTACTAAATTATTTGTGCTAGATGCTGTACGTCTACAACGAACTAGCTCCATTGCAATCTTCTTTACAATAGAGCCGCGTACTGTGCTAACGTTGGCACCACCATTGTGCCCCACAAGCTCAGTGCTAAGTTATTTAGACGTGATGCCAGTTTTAAAATTTGGAGGTTCTCACTCTCCCCTCCCCCCTCTTCTCCCCCCTTTTGAACTAACGCAACAAAATTTTTTTAGATGAAGAAAAGCATTATAGAGATAATAATTTTTCTTTTCGGGAGGTGTTGTGGTAACGTTATCACTACGATTGCGGGTTGAAACATACAAAACCTATCGACAGCTTCTTTATCTCTAGAACCAACGTCCGCTGGCAAACCTGCAACAATTTGCGCCAGCATTTCGTTATTTTCGATTAAACTTAGACGTGCTGTGCTATGTTAAGCCTTTTTTAGATTAAACTTGTTACAACGATTAATTTTCTTTTTCGGAGGGTGGTTGTGTTAACACTAATACCAGCAAACTATAGTGCCAGGTTCCAACCAAACTATTGCCATATCTGAATAATTGCGGGACCTTCTAGCACCATCAGTTTGCTTTTTGTGATACAATTTTCACTTTCCAGGCCAGATAGACGCGGTATCATCTAATGCCACATTTTGTTGTATATTCCATACATTCAGGATGTTTAGAAGGCATGGATTATTTGGCACGTATATCATGTACATATGTTGTTTTGTTATCTTTATGGGAAGGGGATTTCGCACTGTATAATAATGGAATTTATTCAAATGAATTTGTTTTTCATCAAATATTGCATTTATACGACCGTTAAAACTACAACTGAGAAGATGGTAATGAAATATCGTTTGTTGGGGAATGTTTAAATGGGCATCCCTAAGAGGAGTGGCAATTGATTTCTTAACAATTTTAAATCACTCTCGGCATTTAAATATCAACTATGCCATACCATACGTTTAAAAATTAAAGACCTTGGCATGGAACCTGTTTAACTAATGCGTAGACCTCATCACTTTATTATGAAGCCCGTCTTTAATAATTTCACGTAAGAATAAAACGTATTTAAAATATATAAGTGCAACAAACTCTAAAAAAGCACCGAGCGTTTCGTCGGATGCGGTTCGAGATTCTATGCGTTAAGAATCATTTGGCCCGGTTTCGTAAACAAAAAAATTATTTTTATTGCTTTTTATTACATTCTGATTATGATAGTATAAGGGCGTAATAGGTAAACTGAATTAAAAAATCAAGTTTTTCTATAAAAGGTATCAAGTTTAGGTGCGAAAAAGGTATCAATATTAAATTTCTCAAAAAATGAGGGATAATTTTGCCTAAACCTTATTAGTCTGTCTCTTGAAATAAAGCGTGTGTTGGGGTGGGTGGGGATAAAAAGAGCTTTCCCCCCTCTATTAATTGCGCTATACATTGGTACTCATCTTAGTAGACGATGAGGGGGCACTTTTAAAAAAAATTATGATTTTCGCGGTTTTCTCGTACTTTCGAAATGGAACAGTGGTATATTTTTGACAAATGCTAGAAAAGATGGCCCAATGACTAAATAACTTGGTGAAAAAAGCTAATCTATGCGTTTTTTCCAAATTAAAGATACTGCAAACACATGTCAACCGGCACAAACGACAAAACTAAATTTTAAAAATAGTTATTAACGATGCAAGTGCGCAAAACATTGTCCATTTTTCAAACACATCGTTCTAATGTAACCCGGGTACCTATTTTATTTGTATCTATCAAACGAACGATGGCGTTTTGTCATAGCCTACTTCAATTTTGAGATGTTGAACAATGTTTTCTAACTTGTTTAAAAAGATGGATACCATAAGCTCAAAATATGTAGGATATCTCATTAAAAACAAATAAGTTTAGATGATAGCATAGAGGTACATAGCGCAAGTCCTAGGATCATCTGACATCATGGCCTATGAAAGATGACACTATAAAAGTTCTTCCAGAAGGCATTTTATGTGTTGTATCGCCTGCAATCCCAGTTAGTTCAAGGCACATTGGTCTGGACAAAGGCGACTACAAAAAAGTCCGCAAACTTTTACGACTATATAATGAAATAGGCCCTAAACATAAACTATCATGTTGTACAATGTCTTTTTTTCACATTTTTGTATTTTTTATTTTCATACTTTTATTTTGTTTTTTTAGTTTATAACCTATTAGTGGTAGCCTAAGTTGTCTTTAAGCTCTTTAAATATGATTTTTATAACCCTAGGTCATAAAGTATAGTTACTGTAAAATATCTCCAATTTGCCTTTCAACGTTAACCCTTCAAAGGCGAAATTTTTATTTTTTAAGTAAAGCAAGTTTAAAAATTTGATTTATGAAATTATATTTACTAATGATTAGAAATATAAGCTTTTTAATTTTTTTTTCTTAATTTTTTATAAAAAATGGTGTGACCATATGGTCACACTAGCTCAATATAAGCACGAAAAAGTTATTTGGTATGAAATACCTATATAAAAACATTCAATACATACTCCCAAGCCACGATTATTACACTGTGTTCGGCCAACACTGCAGCAACCTTCTTCTCCAGCACATCTTCTCCTCTTGTTGTTTGAAACTGGAGCAACCAAGTGGTCCTATGATCATACCTGATATCATCCAAAATTCTATTTAAAGTAACACTATTTCGGCTGGTTGTTGGTCTTCCAGATCTTTTTTAATCTAGTAAGGTATACCTTTGCAATTTCTGGTCTGAAATTCAAATTGGTGATTAAGTGACCTGTACTTTTATGTAGGGTCCAGGCGTTATTCACAGTGGTATCGAAGAGTCAAGTTAGTAAATGCCAATACCATTTCTTACCTCGAACACCGATTCTGTGGCGTGCAATATCTTCGTCCATGCGATCTGTCCCACCCATACATTTATTAGGCGTTTATAAGATGTGGCTGGGGAATTTGAATTATTTTCTTCTCCAACTTTGAATATCTCTTTACCAAAGAAGTGGGTTGAATTCCATAAGAAGTTGAGGCCATGGTTACAAGATCATTGTCAGTCTAACTTACCAGTATCTTCATCTTTGGAAATTTTAAATTCAACGGAACCCTGCTTTTTTTTCTTCATTTCCAATTTAGTAGGTATGACACAGTCCTTTGGAACCCTATTTTCTCTAACTGTTCCTGTAACTCCAGAGCCTCTCTGTTTTAGTTCAGTTAACAGTAAGAAACTTGTAAACAAATTGTCTGTGTAAATTTGATAACAAAGATCACGCTCGCAAGGAGTCTAGCATTAGAACTAACGGTAAAATGGCCTTTCCAAATTTTGATCATACTTTGTTACTGATTTTGGATTAATTCCTGCTAAATGTCAAGTTGATTAAGTAGCCATTTTCGGCATTATACTAAGTATACGCTTTATAGCCGAACCTAATAGTCTTTCCGCGGATAAATTGTTTGCAGCCATGTTTCGCACAATACTTCACCATACATTCGTCATAACTCATATTTTCTGTCGACATACAATATTTTGAATAATTTATTTGAAGCTTTTCAATTAGTGGTCTAAGTTTCCACATTTTGTCTTCGCTATGGGGTTTGTTATTGTCCCCACAATGCAAAAAACGCATAATCTGTCTAAATCTATCCTTCCTTTACTAGCTGATTGCTCATGGCAAATTCAGAATAAAACATTTTCCGGTAAGATCGTTGTACCCGGTCAAAATAAGTATACCAAAGAAACACTTTATGTCGTACTTGAACCACATTTTTGAGACTGAATAACTTTCTAATAAACTATCGTCTCCTTCATTGTGTGCATTTTCTGGCGCTTCTTCTAAAAGATCTTCGAAGCCAGTTATGCGTGTGTTGTTGGAAAAGTTAATTTTTGAAGCAGTTGATAATTGGTTACGTGATAACTTATCAATTTCCCCATCGTCTTCATCGCCCGAATCCTCGTCTGTCAGTATGTCCGGTTCCGGTGATAATATGTATATATCACACACACCATTATTATCATCTTCGTCGTTGTACACCATATCCAAGGTCTGAGTCAATTATGAATCAAAGATACTTTTGTACAAGGAGGGGATATAACAATCTTATATCATCTGGAATCTCTTAGCATATTTTAGTAACCGTCAAAACATACATTATCAAAAACTATTGAGTTTGAAATACCAATTTGATACTTACACGAAATTGAGTTCCATTATTTGAAACTACTATAAATATTGTAAAAAAACATTGTAGGGTATAAAAACCGGCCAAAACATGTCATTTTATTAGCATAAATTATCTGCCAAATTTCATTCCACTAAATTATTCCATTGTGGAAATAAAACAATATTTCCCCTAACTGTAAGGGGCTGCAACTTGGAGGGAAAGTGGTCTTGAACAAAAATGTATATGAAAAATTTCCCTTAATTTTTGCTGAAAAATCGCCCTGTAAAATATTTGGCATCAATTTAGATTACTATACCCCTAATGCACCGTATAGGCTGGTGCCAAAGCAGATTTTGAATGCTAAAAAAAAATTTTTTTACAGACAAGGACTAGTTGGAAAATGAAGAAGCTAAGGACAAATAGAAAAAAACACAAATTAAAATCGAAATAAAGGGAAATCGTGAAATGGCGGTGGTGTTTAGGGGATGAAAATGGTTTTTTGCGATTTTCGTCGAAACGTGATCTCCTAGCGGAAAATGTACTACACAAAAGTTTCAACATAACCTCAAATGATAGGAGAAAGTGGCGGAAAATCGGTTTTTCGCATTTTTATTTTTTTTCTCTCCTAAAAATAATTCAATTTACCTGAAATTTTGCGAAATCGTACCTTTTTTTGCATTGAATAAGCATGATTTTTTTAAAAATCTCAGAAACAACTAGTTCCTCAGATGTTTACGTTTCGAAAAAGAAATTTTTTCCACGGAAAACTTGGTTGATGTTTTTTTCGATTTTTGTATTCTGCCGTGGCTCATTTTAACCGTTCAAATGTCTACTTTACAGAGTGTCCCACGACGTTTTGACAGTCCAATATCTCGAGAACTGTTCAAATGACAAGTATGAAATTTCGGAACTGATGCTTATATCTACCATAAAAAGACTTCGATTTTCCTCTTATTTCAGGCCACGTGATTCAAACATAATTTTTTTAAATAGGACAACCGGTATAACATGACATTTTTTGGTAGACCTTTCAAAAACAAATTCAACCATAACACACTTGTCACGGTACTTGGCCAAAAAAGTGAGGAGATGCTCCATCTTGCCGCCACCATATTGTTTGCCTTTCATTTAGGAGAATATCTTCAAGTAATTCTGGGAGAACGTTTTGAAGAAAATCCAAATATCTTTCTCCCGTTATGTTCCTTCCTAAAAATACGGACCAATCAACCTACTGTTAAATAAGCCACACCAAACATCGACACCCCATATTGTCTGGAAATTGGTTTCTCGCATCCATAATTGATTTTCCTGTGACCAGTAATGACAATTATGGCGATTAACAATACCGTTATTATGAAATCTATTAAATTTATTAAAGTTTTTGCACTCCAATATTTAGAAAGTTGTTTGAAAGTCTGCAATTACTTAAAATTACGAAAATTTTTTTTTATACATTTTTGGCCAAGTATCGTGACAAGCGTGTTATGGTTAAGTTCGTTTTTGAAAGGTTTATCAAAAAATGTAGTGTTATACCGGTTATCCCAATTAAAAAAATTATGTTGGAGTTACGTAACCTGAAATAAGGGGAAAATCGGAAGTCTTTTTATGATATAGATATAAGCATCAGTTTCTAAAGTTTATAACTGTCAAATTTCATACTTGTCATTTGAACAGTTTTCGAGATATTGGACTGTTAAAACCTCGTAAGACACCCTGTATATGATGATAGTTCATTTTTCATTCAACTGCTTAAAATTAAGGAAAACAAAAAAAAATAACATTTCGGATCACGACTTTTCAATACCTTATATTATTTTCCATGTTTTTTTCTTAATCACGTAAAATAATAGATTACACTTCAATGACAGCATTTTACTTCAATGTAGTGTTACTAAAGTTGAATGAATTTAATTGAAGAAAGTGGGGAAAATCATTCTGAAACTTTTAAATAAATAACCAATTAATAAAGTTATGATATATATATATATATATATATATATATATATATATATATATATATATATATATATATATATATACACAAAATTGCTTCAAAATTCATATTAGAAATGTATTTAGAATGAATAGTATAGAGAGTTATAGAACGTTGAAGGCCGCCTAAATGGGTCCGACGGTGGTGAGCTTAAGGGGGGGGCCCGGCCAAGAGAGCAGCCGAGCTCGAATTATGTATATGTTTTGTTTGTATAAAAAAATTTAAAATTGTACTACATATGCATAAGTTAAAATATTATTTATTTTTACACAAAAAATTACTAAAAATTGTAAAAATATCAATAAATTAATAATTCTTTTTTATAATTATGTATGCAAATTATTTATCCAAAAATGTCTACAAAAATCACGTATATACCTACTATTTATTTTGTTAAAAATTAGTAAAATATACGTTAAAAAAAAGCACATTTGGTCAGCGAGTCTAAGTCTTCTCAGTAACGGTACGGACCAGTGTCATAAAAAACTAAAGTTTCAGAATGATTTCCCCCATTTTTTATCAATTAAATTCATTCAACTTTAATAACAGTACATTAAAGTAAATTCTGTCATTTAATTTAATTAAATGTAAATATCTCAGAACTACTTGTTTTTCAGATTTAAAAAAAAATCATGCTTATTCAATGCAAAATTTCAGGTAAATTAAATTATTTTTACGAGAGCAAAAAAATAAATAAGTGAAAAATCGATTTTTCGCCATTTGAGGTTATGTTGAAAAATGCCTTATATAAAAGTTTTAATTTTTTTTATTATCTACACCTTTTGTGTAAAACATTTTCCGGTACGTTCCGACGAAAATCGCAAAATAAACATTTCCATACCCTAAACACCAACCCCATTTCACGATTTTCCTTTGTTTCGATTTTAATTTGTATTTTTTCTATTTGTTATAACGTTAACATTTTCCAGCTGGTCCTTGTCTGTTCAAAATATTCCTGTTTCAATAAGCTGTGACACCAGCCTACATAGTTTTTTAAGATGACAAACATACAATCAATGACGTTCACCATTATTCATCCCCTATCGCATTATTCAATTGCTGAAGCATATAAACCAATAACAATAAAATTTGAAGTGCCTCTTGATTTACGGGTACTTCTAAGAGGTTATTTATTATTACTTATAAAAGAAAATCAGATAGTAAATGTTGACTTATTATAGATTTGGAAATATTAAATAAACCCATATCATATTTTTTGTTAAAATATTTACAGTATTTGATAAAAGAGTAAACAAAAAAAAAAGATCTCTCTTGATGCATGTTTAACGTGTTCGTATTTATGCATCAGCACATTTAAAATAAAACTTGCTGAAGCGTGATGAAGTGAACGTAACTAACATAAAACTTGGCAGCCGGTTGTTAATCCACGATTTAAATTACAGACGCGTTAAACTGATAAATACCGCATACAGCAGGAAATACTTAATTATAACAGCAAGATGTATATTAGGTAAACAAGAAATTGTAACCTAATTAAAAGTCCAGCAAAAAAAAAATTGAAAACAGTTTTTCAGAAAATGATTAGTGTATTTTTAAAATGTATACAAAGTTCAGTGGCATTAACTGAACGGATTGTTTTTTTAACCACTGTTTACAACAATGTTAGGTTAAGAAGTCGACGTTGTATCACAAGATAATATGCCTGATAATTTATAACGATACAAAGATATATTCTTGTATCTCAGTGTGCAGCGATGTCCGCTAACTTACAAAACTCGTTTAGGAAGGCTCCGTGGCTTGGTTGATTAAAAAACGGGCTTTATCTTAATATGTTAAACAGCTTAGGAATTTTTATGTAATGTGATTGAAAACCACTAACTGGTAAATGTTTCTAAACAGTCTAAAAGGTCATAAAAACTTGTTCGTTAATTTGGCGAGTTTGTTTAATCGAGAATTTAACGACTGTTAGTGTTTTTATCTTTATAGGAATTTTATGGTTTTGCGGCTTAATCCAGGGGAAAGTGATAAAAAGTTTATTGCGTTTATGACCTCCTAAAATTAAATAAATTTAAATTATTCAAGAATTTTGAAATAATTATTTTTTAATGTTTTATTTTGGACTTGATGGTTTACATGGAGAATTCTTAACATATTTTTCATAGCTACCTTTTTTTATAAGTTAAAAATGGCATTGTTGACATACTTCAATTTGGTCCATTAATTTTGTAGAAAAAACAAATCTTGAACGTGGGAACCCTTTTTTATCGATTATTTTGTGTACTCACCTTTTTCCTTCATTTTATCAAACTTGGAACATTCTATAATAGCGATTTTATAAAATCACACTCGTTACGGGCGTGTGACAAAAAACCAATAACATCCTGGAAAAATTGCAAAACTGGACGTTTTAATTGCCGACCCCAGTACAACTTAACAAGAAAAAAAAAAGGTTGTTTTTATTAATAGTAATCATGTAAATTGGTGAATTTGCATTTTTAATGCGACACCTATTAAATATGGAATTCTGCCTTTTAAGCCTCCATTTAAATGTAGATAAAATTTATCGCCATAAGAACTCTCATGTTACGAATAAGTTCTGAGACGCAGGTGATATAAAAAACCCTAAAAGTGCTGACAAGGTGAGCAATGTAATCCTTTCTTCACTTGAGTTCACATACTTAATACGTACTTCCCCTTCATTGAGAATCGACCCACAATTTGTTTTTCAATAGGGTGATAATGCAATTTCATTCGCATGAAAAAAATGATGTGTTGAATGATTGTGCAAAACTCCCAGAAGTAGAAAGAGGCGCCATTATTGTGCGTAATCGTGGCAATATCAACGTTTTATTATACATCTACTTTTAATGCGTAAATTTGAATGAGAGATCTTGATCATAAAAAATAGATGAGCCATAAATATTCCAGTGAAATAAATCACTGGCACTATTACTAATACGTGTTACATTTATTAACATTTCCATTTCTTTAGCACAGACATTAATATGGTTTACATTACAACTTCGTTCAAACTGTTATCCTTACCTGCTGATTAGCCCGAAATACTTTTAACCACAAACCAATAAAATCTACCTAAATGTAGTTAAAGTCCTCGATTAACAGATAAATAGAAACAGATAAACATATGCAAATATTGAAATCACGCATAAAAAACAGTAGCCTCCTTAATACAAGCTTGGGTCGACTCGAGTCCAAATTACAAATTAAGATTTAGCTGTTATTGGTAAAAATCTACGTATTTATTATTTGTTGGATATTTAAACAAACAATAATGTTTCATTTCTTACTGAAGACGACAGCTGCAATTTCTGTAAATATTTAAACCTAGACGATTTTTAGCCAGAAAAAGTAAGTAATATTTAATTATCAATATAAATCGTAAAAGCTTCCATTTTCATATTTTTTAATACTCGTTTTATCATAAATAATTTCCATTTCAATACTAATCTGCGTCCAAACCTCCAAATGCAATACGGGCTCTTATGGGGCAACTCTCTTACTATCTTTAGTCATTTCTAAATAACGGTATCCTTGTTCTTCATAGCAATGTTGTCAAACGTAAAATGTAATTTAATAACAAAACCAATATCAACTCCGTGTACTTTCGAATTTATTGCTTACTTCTTCAACGATATTTATCGAATTAAGCCAACTTTATTTATTAAAAATCGTTCTTTTCAGAACGCCTACATCAACAATTGAGGTTATTTTGTAGAATTTTGTATCATATGGAGATGGAAGCTGTATGTGGCCCTGCCAACATAAAAAAGGACATAGTGGAAAACACTTCAGCCATAACGAGAAATGCCTCATTATGAATGTACTTAATTATTTCTTGGCCACAATGAACGTTAGAATAGCTGTTAAAGAAGCCAGTAAAGCTTTATGTTGCACAGAGCGTAGTATCTATGCTATCAAAAAGGAAGACCAAACCGGAGCAGTAGCTAGCCCGAAATAACGCATAAAACGAAAAGGAGCACGACTCAATGATCGTCTTCATGTTTTGACCAGAATATACAGTCAATTATTCGAAGTAAAGTGCACAATTTTTTCATTGAAAGCCATATTCCATATTCAGTCTTGAAAGATATGGGTTTTGAGTTTCAAAATATGCGACGCAGGAGTATCCTTGTTGAACATGATGACATATAAGATAGAGACATACATACTAAAGATGAATCAGAAAGTTCCGAGAGGAAGGTGCTTAGTCTTTTTATTCGATTTCTAATTACATGCTTATAAAATAATATCGTATTTCGCATAATTAACAATGTTCACTTTTTAGGTAAATATATTATATACACCGATGAATCGTGGGTTAACGTGGGGCACACAGTTAGTAAGGCATGGTGTGACACCACTATTGAAAGTGGTCGGCAGACGTTCGTTCAACGGCTCACTACAGGTTTGAAATCACCAACTGGTCTTGGACCGTCTTAGTTCATGCTGGTAGCGATAATGGCTTTATTCGTGGTGCGGAACTTACTTTCCTCTGTAAAAAATACCGCTGATGTGCACAATGAAATGGATGCAGACACTTACGAGAAGTGGTTTATCAATCAACTCATTCCAAATATACCACCAAATTCAGTTATCGTTATTGATAATGCTTCTTATCACATCAGGAAGGTAGAGAAGATTCCAACAATGGCGTGGCGAAAAGAACAGATTGTAGATTGGCTTAGTAAGAAAGAAATTCGCATTGAAGATAACATGTTGAAGCGAGACCTATTTGCTGCTGTAGCACAAGTGAGGCATCTATATGACAAAAATAAACTTGACGTTATGGCACAAGAAAGAGGTCACGAACCCAATAGAAATGGTGTGAGCACAAACATCATATTAAAATGAATAACAAGACTTTTAAAGTTAAAGACATGGAGGAATTAATAAAATTTAGTTACTAAAAAGTGACGATTGAAAATTGACAACATTATATAAGTCATGTAAAGATAGTTGAGGGTAAGATGTGGGTATCAGATAACCTTCAAGATGATATTGCAGCGTTTATAACGAACGTTACAGAATCCTCATCCGAAGACCTAGAAATCGATTCGAGCGATTAAACTACTGAAAAACAAAAAAATGTACTTAAATACGAGATGTGGCTATTAAATCAAAATAAAATGTTTCACATCGCCAGTTTCGTTATTTAATAGCCACACCTCCTATATTATATTACGATGAAATAAATGATGCAGCTATAATGAAATTTTAATAAAATTGTTATTTTGTTTATATATTGCAAACTTCTTCCGTAAGCAAAGAATAAAGTTAACATTCCCACCTGACCATGTCTCATGCTGTTACTTATAGAGCTTCTTTCACAAACCCATGTACAAGGCAATCTAACCCATCATATTGCCATGTAAAGATTCGATTTGTATAAGTACATTGCAGATTTACCTAAAGTTGTATTGCATTGCAAATATTTTTATTAATTTTGAGGTTAGAAATTGTGTCTCTCGTACCGTAGATATAATATTATAACCGTACTACGGTATTATAGGTGCAGTAATCTATTAGCATAATAAGTTTGGCAATCCTGCACTGTTTTTCCATAAGCCCCATACTGCATTTGGAAGTTTGAACGCGCTATAGTAATGTATTTATAGGTGGCCAACGAGTGGCCAGTAATACCAGTACCAGTAATACCAAATACGGCGCTGCATGCCGGATCGCCTGAGCAGCATGATGCGTTTCAGTAAAATTTTAATTTTAAAGGTGGTAAATGGAACTCCTTTCACCCACTCCGATGCAGCAAAACGTATGCAGCGAGTTGCATTACGGCGCTGCATGCAGTAAGATGAGCATCCGTTAAATGTGTTCTGCCGGACAGGTTGTACGTCGTCAATATGGAAGAAAAATTAATTTTGACCGTTGAATGTTATCCAATTTTGTACGAGAAGTCTTTGTCGAACTATAAAAGTGCTTGGAAAGAAGTCTACAAAGACATGAATAACCTAGGTAAATCAATGTCAACTATTTAATAATTTATTTATCATAATAATAGTATCTACAAACAACTATTTAATACCTAATAGCCTAATATTGCCAAGGAACCTCGCCTGCTGGTGAAATGAACCAGTCTGCATAAACATTACGAATATCCAAAGCTTGTTTATTCGGTCTTGCATGTCGCCTGTTTTGATTATTAATACCGTCCTGTATTGTACTATATTGCGTTGAGGAGTTTGATGAAGGAGCTAGATTGTTTATATTTTGCGATGAGCAGCATGCCACAGTTATTATGGTGGTACATTCGACATTTTTTACATTAATTCGTTTAAGTAATATTCTCCAAGTATGCGCAGTAATTCCAAACGCATTTTCTACTACCTTTCTTGCTCTTGATAGCCGATAATTAAAAATTCTCTCACGTTCGGACAAATTTTTCCCGGGAAATGGATGCAATATATTTGCTTCATTGGCAACCAACACTAAAGGTAAAGAAATATCTGTTGCAGAAATAGTCTAATTTTCTGGCAAATCCAAATTGAAGTCGTTTATTAACCAAGATTTCCAAAAGAGGAGTTAGCAAAAATTTCATCATCACAATTACCACCATACGAACCAACATCTATCATAATATATTTGTAAGTAGCGTCTACTATTGCCATCAACACAACTAAAGGTATTCCTTACTTTTATTTCAGACGTTACAAATCTTAAAAAAAAGGTGGAGGACCCTACGCGATGCTTTGAAAATTTGTGAAATTCAAAGAAACCATGGAAAATTATTCCCTAAATGATAGCCAGTGTTCTGGAGAGGAACAATCAATTGTTGATTTAGGCTCCCCGAATATTAATACCAATGCGGACATTATGTCAGAGATTCAAGAGCCGCGACAAAATGAAACTCCAGATACCGATGACAATCAAATTCAAGGCACCCAAAATGATCAAACGCAGGCAAATACTCAGGACTAGGACACCTGGAATATTACAGCAGGGGTAAAACGAAAATACCCTGGAAAGTCTACTCCGCTTAAAAAGGACACCTCGAAACTCACGGACGACCAGTTCTTCAATATCATCATAAAGAAGGATGATCCAAAAAATTCGTTTTGAATTAGAGTTTGGAAGCGTATACGACAACAGGCCCTCAACCCGTGCATCAACAACATCATCAACATCGGACCACCCATCATTTGTAACTCCATTATTCTCGCCTCCAGAAATAGAAAGCGTGCCCTCATCCACCCCTGTGTACGAGTTGCTATATATAAATTATCCCAGCACAAACACACACTACAACTATCAACACCTGGAGTAGTAAAAATAAAAGTGTTGAAACTTTAGTTCAGGTTAATTTTTACTTACCTTCCCTTGAACAATTCCTACAGTTCGTATTTTCCTTTAGTGTGACGTTTCCAACAAACCATGTAATTTTTCAAACAGTTCTTTGCGGAAGTATTAGAAATATTTCGCAGGGAAAGCTTTTCACTTTTGGTATTTACTATATTCCAACCTTCTCATATTTAGTGGGTGTATCCAGTATTCTGTTTTTCAACAGAAGAAGGGCCACAACTAGTTTTGATCTTCGCAAGAGAACCATGTATATGCCCACTTGTATGTATACAAGGGATGAACCCCATTTCTTTGTTTTTAGTATTATAAATAGAGGCCATCAGGCGGTCGTATCAATTACTAAGAGCGCATCCATTCTGTTTTTGACCTTTATGTTATTGTGTTATATTATTGTCATTTTTTGCATGTTGTGTTGATATTTACATTTGTTAAGTTTGCCAAATTTCAATTCAAGATACAAATAATTAAAATTAAGGTATAAATTAATTGACTTTGGGAATTCTGAACCTTGCAAGTTGCGCTTTACAATATAGATAGCATATTATAGAATTTTAAATGTGTTATTTCCATTTTACATGTAATTTTGGCCTACCTCACAGCTTTATCATTATTTACGAATCACATACAATTAGAAGATGTAATATTCCGATTACTTTCATCTTACAGCGACATTTATTCATTCATTTATTTTTTTATGATTTTGATGACAGCTTTTACGTAATAATTTAGGAGAGATTCCAATCTTGTTTTTTGTTATTTTATTTTTAAGATATGGAATTTCACTGATAAGATTTAACGTAAAGTACAATAAGAGTAAATGAGGTTATGATCTATCAGCTGGTCTTTGAGCACGTTGTTTTCATTTGTTTACGTGCGGATATTTTTTAAGCTTTACAGGAACCACGGGTCCAAGGCTTTTGTTTCCGATTTACCTAGTTTATACGATGTAATGATAAGCAATTTTTTGTTTGTTTTGAACTTTGCTGTGAAATTTATGTGCTTAGATCCAGATATTACAAAATTAATAACACGTCCACCTCTGTTACCACTGAACTACCTACACCCCTTCTCTTACCCGTTACTTCAGATTTTACTGCCATTTTTGCCCGTAACAATTTAGCCACCGACAGTGTTCAGGATATTTATGATCGTCTATTCTGCGTGAAATACAGTGTAAATGAAAGCAATAAAAAAAGGCATATATTTTCGGTTTGTTTGAAATAAATTTGTATATGTCTCAATTTTCGCATACACGATGTTTAATTTCGGGTATTTAGCCGCTGATATTACTCAGGATTTTTATTATCGTTTACCCATGTGCGTACTAAAATAGGAAAATTTAACAAATTTTTTTATAAGCGTCGGAAAATATGCGCCCTTTTTTACCATTATTATTTACACTATCTCATCATGTAAAACAGATAATAATAAAAATATTGAAAAATATGAACAGCTACACACCTCAAATTAAGTATTTTAAGCCAACAGCGTTTGTACGCATGCATACCAGAGTAATTAGAAGGTTTAAAATTTTTTCTTTTTTTTTAGTTACTCAATATTTCACGTAGATGACGATGATAAAAATTCTGAACAATGTCGATGGCTAACCATTCCAAATTAACCAATTTAATCGCCCTTGTTAGCATACGAGAGTAATTGTAAAGTTTTAATTTTTTTTTTAGAACAAATGAAAAATATGTGCCCTTGTTTACTCCATAATTCATGTAGAATAGACGTAGATAAAAGTCCTGATCTATATCAACGGCTAAACACCCTAAATTAAGTATTTTAGTACACCTCGTTTATACACGTGTATATTAGAATAATTTCAAGGTGTAAATTTTTTTAGAACAAACGAAAAATGTATGCCCTTTTTTAAACACTTTTATTTACTCTGTATTTCAGGTAGAACGTACGATGATATTGCTGCAATGTTATTGCTAACTTTACACTGGTGTGAAAAAAAAACTATGTAATATGGATTGATTGAACTTTTTATTATTACAATTAAAAGGGACGATCTGTAGGTTGGGTTAAAACACAATCTGCTAAAATATAATACAACAGTTGCCAAACACTCAATAATTCCGTTAGTCGTATACAATAATGTTCACTTCTCAAATGGAACTATTAACGTGAGGACATAATTGAGACACAAATACATTTATAAAATCCACTTACAAAGTTTAGATGTACGGTCTAATTATACCTAATTCTAGAACTCTAGTTTTAAACTAACTAAACTAATATTTAATTCACTTACTAAGTACCCTATTGAAGTTTTTCATTTGGTAATTAATATATACCGGGAAAGCCCGAACTACACTTGAGAAAATTTCTTGTCTAACTACTAGTAGTGCCAATAGAAATAAATACTTGATATTTTATTCAGTGCAGTTACTATAGTTAGTTTGTCGATGTCATTATACTTGGCACATTAATTTTGAAACGAAAAAAAAACTAAATCAATATAAAGAATTAATAATGTGTAAGTAAGTTAACACACGTAAACTGTAACAGTTCTCATTAATAGAAAGGTAATTACTTGAGAATCATACATTATTCATTTAACATCTGTTCTCGTTCCGGGAATTGAATACACTCTATCATTACCCACTTTTATAGCATTATTTATAATTACAATGACGAGGCCGTTGATACATGAAACTTAAACATTAAAAAAAGCCCTTAGTATGCTATAAATTGCTGTGCAAGCCTATTTCCTGTAATTACATTTTCAATTATTAGTTAATAGATGTTTTATAAAAGACCATTTTAATCACCATCTTAACTAACGGAAAATCTCAGCTTGCGTTCCATTAGTTAGATTATGACTAAACTAGCCAAGTTGAGAGAGTAATTGGCTGAATGTTCATCTTCAGAAAGTGTCATAATTGTGATGTCTATCTTGAAAGACGGAATATTCAAAATAACAACTTAGGCATAAAATACGTGACACTGATGTAGTATTTTAAATAGCTCTGTGCTCATCTGCAGATATCACTTGAGAAGTGAAACGTCTGGTCATTATGTAGACCTATTTATGTAACAGAGGAGAGTTAGTTATTTTCTAGTTTTCTTTAGTTTTCAAATCTACGGTAACCTCGGTTAAGATTTTGCCGCCCCCAGTTGGCTGTCTGGCTCTCTCAAACGATTAAAAGATCACCCTAAACTGATTGGATCCTAGGTTATCGCAGATTTTAAATTTTCTTTTTAGTTCCATCTATTAGGATAGATTGTGGTTATAATTCACTTCTAAGTCGCTTCCCAGTCTTTATTTTTGTAGCAAAAAAAGGAAGAGTGATTATGACATATAAAAATCAATGGCTAAGTAAACACGGATAAAATAGTTGTCAATGTTTGTATTTAGCCCATCCTCATCTCCGTCTGTTAGGTTTCAGTAAATGCAAACACTGTAAACAATGTAAGTCAATATATTAGTCTCGAAGTGGGTAGAAGTGACTTGACATTTTTTTCCTCTTTCGTAAATGTTAGTGAGATGAAAAGACGAAATTAATACTTTTGTAGAATTGAGTTTTAAATTACAAACGCAAGGTGTATCCAATAGTTAAAAATTAGAACATAAAACATTTAATTAAAACTAGATAATGTGGGTCAATGAAACTTAAAGCATTTACTACACAGACGAGCTTTCACTATCGATATATAAAGAAGCAGGAAAGATATAGATTTGAATTTATGCATTCATGCTAATTTCCAATTTAAGGAAAATATGGAGTTTAAAGGACATCCGGTTAAACCGGAAGTATGGACCCATTTTGTTATTTTAAATGGGACACTCCATATAACGTTAAATGTTAACGTGACTTTTATAGTTGACTATGTTAAAAATTCTGAACAAATTTTGAGATATTTGCTTTTTTTCGAAAAATATGACGTTTTTATCAGTGTACAAGCTTTTTAATTACTCAACACTTATTTAACGTAGATTATTGGAATTTGGTATAGTGCTTGATGACATAAATGCAGCTATAGTCTGCAAAATCTAATATTTTCAGTTTCGAACTAGCGCTTTATTTAACACCGACATATATACACTATTGCCGTTTCCTTCCAACATGTATGATTTCAACAAGTAAAGCAAGAACTTGCATCAGTTATCTGAATTAAGAAATACACTATATGTATGAAAGTATTCGTCATAACAACCATGTTAGAAAGAAATAGAAAATAAAGCAACCATGTGTTTTTTTAAACACATTTCGAACTTTAACGAACAAGTTTTTAATGACATTGCATAAGTTCTAAAACATTTTCGACGAGTTCGAAAATTTTAGCTGACCTAAGTTCGATTCGTGCTGCTTTGTGCTGTTTTTTCAATTTAATTATATTTTCACTATGAAAAAAATTCATGTCATTTTTGAAATTCGAGGCCTACAGTGTGATTCTGTAAGTCCAATCAAAATTAGGTAATTATATATAAAGTGTAAATGCATATACACCACACAAGTTTGAAACATTCATGGCCAATCTTTCATTCTTCATATACATACATATAGCAGTAACATGTAAATTAAAATTGATAAATGAGATCACAAGATTATCCACCTCCAAAGACTGTGTAATTCATGCAAGCTTTCAGCACTTTTATATTTTTTTATTACCATCATTAATATTATTAATATTATTCTCAATATTATAATATTACATGCTACGAGGAAAATTCTTTTCGTTATTTTCTTTATTCTTTTCTTCATTCATGCAAATTTTGAATTTTCTTATGACAAAATTGCTAAAAAGAACATTATTTCCATAGAAAAATTGTCTTTTTGTTTAAATATTTAATAATAATTTATTTATTTTATTAAAAAATTATTATTAATTTTATTAAATACATGAATAAAAAGTTTACCTGCGTAGGATTTGAACCTATGACATGTATTTTGCTAGAGTACCGCTCTAACCAACTGCGCTATCGAGATTCAAGCCCCAATCGATGTAAATTTTGTCTTTATGTATGTAGAACTGATGTAAATTCTAAATATAATGAGATTACAATCAAATTACTTATATTAATGACATGTGAGCCGGCAATATCGTAAGGATTCATACACACCAAAGCAACTTGACTAATATTAATTTATTATAAGGTTTTGTTATGAAGTTGCTTTAGTGTGTGTGAATCCTTGCGATATTGCAGGCTCACATGCCATTAATATAAGTCATTTGATTGTAATCTCATTATATTTAGACTACATCAGTTCTACATACATAAAGACAAAATTTGCATCGATTGGGGCTTGAATCGCGATGGCGCAGATGGTTAGCGCGGTACTCTAGCAAAGTACAGATCGTAGGTTTGAATCCTACTCAAGGTAAACTTTTTATTTATGTATTTAATAAAATTAATATACAGGGTTGGGCAAATGTGTGGAAACCCCTCATTTCTGGCTAAAATATTAATTGTATAAAAAAAAAGACCTTAACAAAAGTTAATGTAAATTTTATGATCTATTCAGTGGCGTACTAGCATTTGCAGCAGCTACGCCAATTCTCGAGATATGACGTCATCGATTGTTTTTTTAAATGGGTGACCCTGTATATTTTCGCATTTTCAGATATAACGTTTTTCTCCAATTATAATGATATATGGTTTGGTAGGTATGCGACTTGTCGTTTTTTAAATATTAAATAAAATAAGAGATCGCTATCGCTGTACTATCTAATAAAAATATTCGTTTTTTTTTGTTGTTGCCATGGTTATTTCTGTAACATAGCTCAAATATTTTGTATTATTGTCAGTTACTGTTAATTCCGTCAGATAATTTCGGTGTAAAGTATTAGTATTGTTTTCTAATCATGGTTGAACTAAGTGAACGTGAGCGTATTTCATTGTTGATGATGGTTGGATTTGGAGACAGGCAGAGATCTTTAAAAGATGCATGTGCTATTTTTAATGCAACATTTCCGGAGAGAAATCCTCACATTTCCAAATCAACGGTTAGAATCAAGTGTTAAAAATTGGCCAAAATCAGGTCGAAGTAAGTCGGCACTTGATATTATTCTTGATGTGCAAGTAGAACCGATAACTTCACTACCAAAACTGGCCTTACATCACGATATTAGCGGTAGATCGGTAAGAAGGATATTGTCCACAAATGCAGTTTTTCCAGTCAATGATGGATCACATTGAAATGAATGGCAATTTTCTCAATAATATTGTCTTTTCAGATGAAGCAACATTTCAACTGAATGGTTTTGTCAATCGACATAACTGTCGCTATTGGTCTGACCACAATCCTCACTGGATGGAAGAAGGTCACACCCAATATCCTCAAAAATTAAATGTATGGGCGGGTATAATCAGAGGACACATAATTAGACCATTCTTTTTGAGATACAATTTAAATGCTAATCGGTATTTGCAATTGTTGCAGGAGCAAATTGTTCCAGCATTAGTTCGTTTATTTCCGAACCAGGAGAATCCTGAACGACCCTAAAATGAAATTTGGTATCAACAGGATGGAGCTCCGCCTCATTATAGAGTTGACGTGCGTCAATATCTTAATGAAATATTTCCGGGGAGATGGATAGGTCGAAGAGGACATATTGAGTGGCCACCGCGTTCGCCAGATTTAAGTCCTCTAGACTATTTTCTATGGGGTCATTTAAAATCTATTGTGTATAAGACCAAACCTCAGTCGTTAGAAGAACTGCAAGACCGGATTAGGATGGCTGTGCAAGAAATCTCACAGCAAGCCATTCAAAACTCCGTAAGAGCCTTTGCTGACCGAATAGGACACTGTCAAGGTGCTGAAGGTCTCCAATTTGAGCATTTACTATGAATATTTTCTCAATATGAAGCGCTCAATTCTTGTTGTGAATCAAAAGTTCATTAAAATTACTGAATAATATGTATCTTCTTCATTGTATTATTTCAGTTAATATTTAAAAAGCGACAAGTCGCATACCTACCAAACCATATATCATTATAATTGGAGAAAAACGGTATATCTGAAAATGCGAAAATGTACAGGGTCACCCATTTAAAAAACCATCGATGACGTCATATCTCGAACATTGGCGTAGCTGCTGAATAGATCATAAAATTTACATTAACTTTTGTTAAGGTCTTTTTTTTGATACAATCAATATTTTAGCCAGAAATGAGGGGTTTCCACACATTTGCCCAACTCTGTATAGTAATATATAATAAATTTACATATTTACCTTTGATCTTTTTCGTTCATAACAAAAACTTATAATAAATATTTATTTTATTGATTTTAGTAATGTACGCTACTAATGAGAATAAACAATTTTCTTTTCTTTTATTTGCGCGATAATAAAGTGCACAACATGTATTACAGTTTTCTACTTGTGATCAATGTAAGTAAGAGAGAGGAAAACATGATTAAGATTAAGTGTGAAGAACTGCTTAATGCTTAATAATGCTTAATAATTTTTTACCTACGTAAAAACTTCAATTTTATGATTAAGAATAACTCAGCAGAATATAAGTTGTCCGGAAAGTAAAAAACCATAATAAGCAGAATAAAATTTTTGAAAGTCCATAAATCCCATCCTATATGTAGAACAATTGAAATGAAAGAACAGCACAAGGTAGTACAAGTTGAGAACAGTTCCACACAACCAAATTTTTTTTCATTTTTTGATATGAAACAGAAAAATGAAGGGAGGTGAAATTTGAAAAATGTCCTAACTTCATTTATATGGGAAAAAAATTAAACTCTGTAAACGCTACAAAGCAGCACAAGTTGAACACAACCGAGTACAACCGCTGTTTTTGATTTTTTTCGAAAAAAAAAAATAAAATTAATGGGACAACATTTTTAAAGTAGCATAACTTGTATGGAAAACGGCAAAGAGTAGCAGAAGTTGAACACAACCGTTCTTTCATTTTTCGCCGTCAAAAATAAAAGTTAAGGGCGATGAAATTTTAAAAATGGCATAACTTTTTTTCTATGAAAAATACTTAGCTTCTGTAAACGGCACCAAGCAGCACAATTTCAGCACAACCGTTGTTTTTTTTTTGAAAACAAGAAAAATTAAGGGGGGACAATTTTTTTAAAGTGACAACTTTATTTATGGAAAATAATGAAATTCTTAAAACGGCACAATGCAGCACAATCGTCGTTTTTTCATTTTGTAAAAATCACCAGGCTTACTTTCTGTCAAAATTTGACAGGCGGAATATCTTCTATAATTAAAAAAAAAAAAAAATACGGACACAACAGCACAAGTGCAGCACAATTCAGCACAACAGAAATTTTTTTATTTTTCGCAAATGTCCAGGCCAACTTATACCACATGACGTTTTCGAACATTTTAAAGCGATTGAGCAAATAAAAATTTTTGAAAATTTTTTTAGCGATACTTCTTCCTATCCGTTGGATGTGGAAGTAAAATTAAATAAATATGATTGAACATGCTGAAGCTGTATTATTGAGATTTCTATAGAAGCAGGCGGCTTTGGAATTTTTTTTTGTTCGTTAACGTGTATTTAGGTCTATGTATCTTCTATCTCACATGAAGTTTTAAACGTCATTCTGACATAGATTTTCGTTATGAACGTATAAAAATAGGTTGCATAGAAAAAAGTATAGGGAACGGAAAGGTTCTGAAAACGGGAACTAATAGAATGTGCATTCTGTTAACACTGTGCAAATTTTTGTAACAATATATGTACCTATAAATAAAAATTTCCACGAATTTTTAATTACCACGTGCTTTTAGATAGGGATATTCGTTTTTCCTCGATTGCTTTCAAACAATAATAATAATAATAATATTTATTGTGTCTCATGTCGGTACATTTACACATGTCAGATACCCATCACCAAACAATTCCATCACCGAACAAATATATCAACAAGAAATGCATAAACAAAAAGATACATAAACCAAAAGATACATAAAAAAAATACATAAACAAAGAAATACATAAACAAAAAAATTATCAACAAATAATACATACTCAAAAATAAACATCCACAAAATAAATATCAACTAAAATAAACGGCAACTAAAACACAACAACTACTGCTCCAGCCACAGGGTGCGTAGGCGCTCAAGGCCGCTGCTGTTTAGATGTATCCCGTCTCTGTAACCAAATGTTACAATTTCAATGACCATGCATATAATAGTAATCGACATACATACCTTGAAAAGTAGCTCTTATTCTGTAAGAATAAGAGCCACCACTACGCGGCCTGTAACATATTTCGTATTACATAAAGACAAGGAAGAATTGGAAACTTACGGTCCTTATAGGAGCGAATGAAACTATTGAAGCGCTCTAAGGTAGAAGCTTGCTCGGGGCTTGCTCTGAGGAATGGAGGTATTGTTGACAGCTTCAACAGCCGAACTCCTTGGGCTTTGACGGTCGCAATAAGCCTGATTAGGCCGGTCCTCATGCTGGTGTAAGAATGATTCTAAAACAAATTCATTAAAATGGTGATAAAATAGGAAGAAACCGTACTTACTTTCAACACATCATTACTTCCGATCATGATGTACACTACCGGCGCCAACCGATACGTATAGTCCGCACTCTTGCACCGTACCACCCTCTTCTGGAGTTGGGAAATGGTTTGGCCACCAATGGCCAATTGGCAACACAATTTCTTGCTTCCTCGGATCGTACAGTTGTCCCTCGGCTGTTTCATAGTATCGCTCAAGAAGCGACGAACATTGGAAGCACCCAAAAACTCAACTTCACTCTAGAAAAGGAACAATAATTGCAGCAGTGCAACTAGGTAGGTACGTATTTAATTATATCTACTTACTGCATTAATAACCAACATCTTCGACACACTACTCAAGATAATTGAAACACAACTAAATTATCTATACAATGCAAACATTATTTATACCTACCGAATGTAATAAAAGCCTAATTATGATGGCTTTCACTAATTGTTTTTTATTTTGAATAATCCTTGTCGATACATTACTGGTGTAAGGCACGTCAAACTTAAAATAATAACATAAAGCTAACAAACAGTAACATTGAACATATATAGATAATATAATAACAAAAATATAAAAGAGTATCATAAGTTTGAATCCAAAAATTTCCAAAATATGACATTAACGAAATAAATCACTTTCTTTAACAATAGTTATTTACTTCAAACCTTCTAATTGCTATGTAGGTAATTGGGAATACAATTGGCGACGTGCATTAAGATAACAAAGAGATTGGCACTAATGGTCATTCATTACAATCGTTTGTTGTTCTTTTGTGATTACATTTTTTTTTCTTTAAATTTTCCAAATAGATAGTGTAAGCTATGAGGAATACAATATCAAAAAATTGGGAGGGTGTTTTTTGTTTAAAGGAAATAATTTAGTTTCAAAGTTCAGTCATAACGTTTATAAACGTGCGTTCACAGAAAATCGATAATTAAAAAAGTAAATTTTTTTTTCGTAAATCAAAGCAACCTTTATTTGATAATTTTTTCTGTTTCTTCAACCCACATTTAGTTATCGAAACATTACGGAGCAGTGCTACACCCTGTATAAAGGTTTAGAAGGTTTGTTAGTAATGAAAGTTAAGAAAAAACGACGTAAAACCAGGGATTCCCCTATAAGAGGAAATAATGCTTCAATTGCAGAGATTACAGGTCTTCCAAGGTCAGAAAATTTGTATGTGAGTAGTCTCACTCGAACCTGACCTTACAGAAGAGACATTAACCAATTTTGTAAAAAATCACGGTATTCAGGGTGCGCAATGTAAGAAAATGAAATCCAAGTTTCCTGATATTTATAGTAGTTTCAAAATTTCGGTGGAAAAAAATAAATTAGACGTTATGAATAATTCGGACGGGCTAATTACCCATCAAGAGATAATGGAATTTTCATTTTTACATATTGATTTTATCAGCAATTTCCGTTTAAAGCTTCGTTACCGGACAAACGGGCCTAATTAGCAATTCATTGTTTAACAAAATATAATTGCATTCAAAGATTATGTTTATCTAATAAGGTATCTACATAATGACTTCATCTTTTGTATAAAGGTATTTATTGAAAGTTTTGTCAGGATTTGAAATACAATGTTATTACTGATATTAGTATTGATTGAACTGTGTTAGTGCGAACTGCTCTTTTCTTGTATGTTTAAAGTGCAACTCGGCTTCAAACTTGAGTAACGTGATTAACGTTTTGATATCAATATCTACAGTTTCAAAAAACGATTTCTATTTTTTATTTGTATATCAATTTATTAATTATTCTGTAATATATTTAATTTACGATTTGGTCACGTTTAGGTTTGGGTTGTGTAACAATTTTCTCCACTGGCAATTGAAATGGCCGATAAAACCACTATTTTAGGTAATTATTTTGTTAAATTGTCTTTGATTCCATTGCAAATAAGACGATTGACGTTAAAGGATGATATAGTATCTCAGTCAGCATTACTTTGTTTAGGAAAAGATGATCCAAAGGCAAAATACTTCATTTTGAGTCATATTAAACGAAATCATTCAAAATATGTAAATATATCTCAAAAAAATCTCTAATTTCTAATAGTCCGGTAAATGAGGGTGAAGACGTTTCATATAGAAATGAACCAATAAATATTGACGGTATTTTGATATGAAATCCCAAGAAAATTTACATATTAATCATGATAGCAATGCAAATGATTGTGACGATGTTATCGACGATAGCGAAAGTGAGACGTAGTTTAAATAAAACTCTTGATGTTTCAAATAATTTTTCAAATGATGTCAATCACGAAATCCAAAAGCATTTTGGTAACTCCACAATTTGTAATATTATTTTACCAGTACATTCTAGAAATATTTTTCCAAAACGTATAAATAATAGTGATTTACTTGGTTATGTTTATTTTGAAGGTTCCACCATATTAAGTGAACAATCATTAAAAAACATCATGTCGAATATAGATGGGAAGGTTAAATTTATAAGAGGTACATACGCACCTGTTCTAGCAAAACGAATTTTAAAATAAATAATACTTGCACTTTGAACATTAAATCCCTTAATTATAATAAAATAATATAGTAATTTATGGTTACTGTGCTCATGAAGATTGCAAAAATTTAAATTAAAATGCGATTTTGTAGGTAACAATTTAAAGATACTTGCATATAGTACCTCATTTAATTATTGTCACGAAGAGCAGTTAACCAGACACGTGAAAGGTATTGAGCGTAAAATTCTTGGCCAAAAGTTAGCTAAATCTACTATTCTAAAGGTCCGTCAAGAAGATATTAAAACTAGTATCACCAATTTATCTTTGACAAAAAATCTTAAAAACG
This sequence comes from Vesta saturnalis, assembly GCA_036346205.1. Lineage (NCBI taxonomy): Eukaryota > Metazoa > Arthropoda > Insecta > Coleoptera > Lampyridae > Vesta > Vesta saturnalis. Next base: position 213,960 of record JARFJB010001211.1, on the reverse strand, counting down.
TTAAATCGATCGAGGTGTATAAAAAATAAAAAGAATACGAAGCTAGGAATGACAGACACAGGGATGATTCCCTTGACATGTTTATGATGCAAGCAGAAAATAAACATTATATTTTCTCTGTATCCATTCCTTTTTGTGTTTTCATTTTTAGTAAAGAACAATTACACTTCCTACACTACGATTCAAATCGGTCTGCACAACTACCAGACTTGTATCTTGACGCGACAGGATCGGTCGTAAGAAAACCTTACATTGGTGCACAAAGAATTTTATATTATTGCGGTGTTATTGAAAGTTCTCATTCCAGAATTTTGCCCATTTTCGAAATGATTTCTAGTAGGCATAATACGTCAAAAATAGGGTCCTGGCTGTTAAAATTTAAATTCTACTGTAAAACGAATTTAAACAAATGGCCTGCTTTTAGAACAGTAACCACAGATTTTAGTCTAGCTCTTATTAATGCAATCAGTGAAACTTGGAATTGTATGACTCTGCAAAATATGTCCAATTTCAATGCTATTCAAAGTACGTTAAGAAATGTTTTTATATTAACAAGTTAAAAACACGAAAACAAAATTTTTAATTATTCTAAATTATCTTTACTAAAGTTAGGAATGGATAACCCAATTAATAATTTTGAAGAAAATGTGGAAGTCGAAGAAAGTGAAGTCGGAAACGAACGCTCATTTTATTTACAAAATAAATTTTATTTGCACTTTGCAAACATTTTATTTGAAATTCAAAACATTGAAGATATTGTAGACGATCCATTTATAGAAAACATATGTTATAATAAAGATTTTTGTAGATATTTATTAAACCGTTATATACCGTAACTTCCCCTGTGGACTGCGCTTCACGGTTTTAAAAGAAGTTCTAACGCTCTTGTCGAGAACTGGTTCAATATTGTAAAAAACAATTTAATGCAAGGGAAACTTCATCAAAAATGTTCACGTTTTATAAGAACAGTTCGGAATTATGTCGTTGCGCCAACATAGGGAACATAAATATGAAATAAAGAATAGTCGTTGTGCCAATAAAAAGCGTAAGGCAAAGGAAGAAGTAGAAAAATGGCAATCGAGAAAAAAACAAAAAAACTTTTTTCAAAAAACAAATTTTGTCCAAAATGTTTAAAGAAGAAAATATTACTCAACTATCAAGTAAAATCACCTCGGAAACAAGTAATAATAGTGTAAATGATGATGATTTTTATAAAAACAAAAACGAACCTTTGGTAAAAAAATTAAGTAGAGATTATGTTATTGCCAAATACAAAAACGAAACATTTGTTTATTCAACCTATGCTTGTTTAAATTATCGCAACAACAAGCAAGACATGTGGTTGAACAACCTAATTATAGACTTATTTTTGAAAATAATACAAAATCACACCTATAAAATTTTCTTACAGTACGAGACAGATTTTCTAATAAAAAAACAAGGCCATACCTTTAAGAATAAAGAAACCCAAAATTTACTAATTTTACCTATTTTGGAAAATGATCATTGGATACTCATTTTTGTAGACGTTAATAAACGCGTATTTGAAGTTTTGGATCCACTGGGTAATACTCAACGAAATACAGATAAATTTTATAACAGATTACGACCCTATTTAACAAAATACTGCAATACATTTTCGTTAATAGTCAACAAAAAATTACCGGTTCAAGACGATCAATTTAATTGTGGAGTATATATATGTTACTATGCAGAATGTATAATGAAAAATATTAACTTTTCAAACAATTTTGATCCATATGAATATCGAACTTATATGAAATATTTAATAATTGCTAACAGTGAATCTCTTGAAAATAATTGCATCTACTGTGGAGGTAACAACAATAAAATTTTATGTCAAACATGTAGAAGGTATAGCCATAGAACGTGTCTGGATGAAATTGTAAATCCTTACGTTTGTGAACTGTGCAAATGATAATATAGGTATGATTATTGTATGCTGTTACTATAATCATCAGCTTACTTTAGTAGAAGACGTAAAAAAAATACAACGAATAAAAAATACACAACGCTAACGATGGCCTAAATCAATAATATTAATGTACCTCAATGGATTACAACAATCGTGCTCAAATGTGTTAGGAATATGCAATGGGTCCTTGCGCCCACACCCACTGAGAGGGTCTGCATTTTAGGGATTGCAACAACCGTGCTCAAATGTGTTAGGTATATGCAATGGGCCCTTGCGCCCACACCCACTGAGAGGGTCTGCATTTTAGGGATTGCAACAACCGTGCTCAAATGTGTTAGGAATATGCAATGGGTCCTTGCGCCCACACCCACTGAGAGGGTCTGCATTTTAGGGATTGCAACAACCGTGTTTTGTAGGATTGTGGAATGCATGCTGGCAACCGGATAACACTAAAACGATTTATTTGCATTTGGTATAGTATAGTATAGGTGCTTTTCAATAAAAAAATAAAATAAAAAACAAAGAAAAAAATTATTAAACAAAAATTTTAGTATAGGCAACTTTCAAAAAAAAAAAAAAAGAAGAAACTTATTAAAAAAAAAACGTTGACAAAGGTACTTTTCATTCGGTGGTGGGTGCTTTATATTGTATTATTCATGGCATGTTTGGTGGTGGGTAGTTATACTTATAGGCATTGGTCGAATGTGTTGTTCTTATATGTTACAGTGTAGTAGAAGAAACTGGCTGTTCCTTTAAGCGCCGAATATTGACATTGACATTTGCAGTGTCTTTTAAATTATTCCTTTGCTTTGCTGTTGTTTCGAAAGTCAACATTGCTGAAGAAATGATTTATTTACAAGAGCTCATGTGTTTACAGCTACTGCATAAGGAATGTGAAAAGTTATGGCTGAAGTTTGAAATTTAATTATTCCCTTTAAACAAAAAACAGCCTCCCAATTTTTTGATATTGTATTCCTTATTGCTTAAACTATCTCTTTGGAAAATTTAACGAAAAAAAGATGTACTTTTAATTATCATCGATTTTCTGTGAACGCGCATATATAAAAGTTATGGCTGAACTTTGAAATTTAATTATTCCTTTAAACAAAAACAGCCTCCCAATTTTTTGATATTGTATTCCTTATTGCTTAAACTATCTCTTTGGAAAATTTACAAAAAAAGATGTACTTTTTAATTATCATCGATTTTCTGTGAACGCGCGTATATAAAAGTTATGGCTGAACTTTGAAATTTAATTATTCCCTTTAAACAAAAAACAGCCTCCCAATTTTTTGTATTCCTTTTGTATTCCTTATTGCTTAAACTATCTCTTTGGAAAATTTAACGAAAAAAAAAGATGTACTTTTTAATTATCGTCGATTTTCTGTGAATGCGCGTATATAAAAGTTACGCATTTAATATTTATTGCGTTATAACTTCAAACCTCTTTACTTTTAGCTACATACATTACATTATTTAACATTCTTTCATCATTTTTTTATGGAGAATATGATGGGGCGTGTGAAGTTAGCACCCTGACAAATGAGTTCCAATAGTTCTGATTAAAGTTTTAGCTTCCGTTTAAAGAGTTTAGAAGTACTTTATAAAAAATAAAAAGAGTTCCGCTCATTAACGGTTCCAAATTTTACTTTGAAAAATGGGGTGCTAACTTCTCATCGAAAATCGAGATCCAGTAGTTCTGACCAGCTAAATTACTATATTTTGGAAAGTTCCAGATATGAAAATTTTTTTTTTGAAAATTAAAAAAAATTAAAAACTTTTGAAAATTCAATTTTGAAATACAATAGTTCCAATCAACTTTTGATGTTCTTTTGTTCATTCCTAAGAGTTCTCGCTAATTAAAAACAAATTATAATCAACAAGAAAAAGTTATAGCCCTTTTACTTAAAAAAATAAAATGTTAACAAAAAATATTTTAAAGATTTCTAATAGTTCTCGCAGCAGATTAGGATAGTATTCGTAAAGTTCTGAAAGAAATTCTAATGATCGAAACCGATCCGATTAATATTTATAGAATTATTTTGACTTTAAAAAATCGCATTTTCTAAATATCTACGATAAATATTTTGAATAGTTCCAATAGTTCCCAATTAGTTCTTGTGTAGTTCTCGAGATACACTATGCCTTTCCAAAGAATTTCGATGCTAAAATTAATTATGTAATATTTTTAAAAATGAATTTATCCGAAAAATGGGCTATTTTTTACTGATTATTAGAAAATTATCTAATTAATTTTATCATCAGAACTCTTTGGAAAGACATTGTGTATGTTTAAAACTATAGGAGAATTGTTATCGACTAATCAGAACTTTTGAAAATCCACCAGCAATTCGATCAATAATTAATGTGTAAATTATTATAAATTTTGTTACAAACGAATAAGTTCAAAAGTAATAATTTTTTATTAATGTGATACACAAAAAAAATTGGATTTAGCACCAAAATTAAAGAATCATTAAAAAATATTTTTTTTTCATAGAAATTTTGAGCTGTTTCAGTGAAAATAATTTTTCAATTATTAAATATATATTTTATAAAAATACAAAATGGAAATTAAAAGAAAAAATAATAAGTTTAATAGCATTTTTATTAGGATAATCTGCAACCTCTTTTACAATAAGTTTATTACGAACATAGGCAACATACAAAAACCAAAAACAAAATCTATGTCAAACAGAGGTTTAAAACTTCATGTCAGACGGAGGTGAATGACATCTAGATGCTAACTTAAAAAATTAAAAGAAATTAAATAATTTTTTGCGAAAGCGGAAGTTTCTCTGTAGTCAAAATAGTGACAGAAGCGGAACATTTTCTCCTTAGGGACCAAATATGTCACATTATCTCCCTAAAAAGTTTAATTTATGTTTTGACAGTTTCAAATAATGAGTACAAATAAAAACACAAGAACGTAAGAACGAACTTATTTATTTGCGTTTACAGTAAATGATACAGGCCCGCAATTGTTGAAATTATTTACAATTTTCAGTTTTTTTGAAAACAATTTTTTGACACTCGGTCTGGTTGTCAAGGTACGAATTCCAAAAAACATACGGATTTGACGAAACTATTACTAAATTTATTAATTTTTCGTGTTTTTGTGTTTCCGCTTTTACAAAAAATAGTATATACATCTCAGGAGAGAATGCTATTTTTCCCTCGATGTTTTGTAGCCCTCGGGCTTCGCCCTCGCATCTCAGGAAAAATCATGTATCTCACTCTCTCACTATGTATAATATACTCTCTTTTTTATACGTTCATAAGGAAAACAGGCAACATTGTAAAAACAAAAACAATAATCTATGTCGGAATGACGTTTAAAACTTCATGTCATATAGAGATTGATAAGACATAAATAGTTGTTCACTTGCAGTTTAATCATTTTCGTTCACATTTAATTAATTTTTAGATTTACTTTCCATTATAATAAACTTTATAAAGAAAAGTTATGTAAAATTAAATTTTCTTTAAAAAATATGTCTACATTTTGTCTTAAAAAATTAATCGTTATTCAGATATTGGAAAAATTTGAACTAACACTTACATTCTACCTTAGGAATTTTTTTGCCGCTAAATTACACGTCGCGTCGTATCAAAAAATTGTATAGAACATAATGAATCGATATGTTTAAGGTCTATATTTACGTATGTTTATATTTTTGAAATATGCAGCTGTTTTTTAGAAATATTTAAAACAAAAACAAAAACTGACCCTAATAACCTCCCCTCCCCCGCCACTGGATTTCCCCCAAAATGTAATCAGCTCCAAGCCAAGGGAAAACACGCTTAAATGCAAAATTTTAAATATATAGGTATTGTCGTTCTGGAGTTATCGTGGATAGGGACTAACATACATTCATACAGACACACAAGGTCTATATTTACGTATGTTTATATCTTTGAAATATGCAGCTGTTTTTTAGAAATATTAAAAAAAAAAAAACTGTAATAACCTCCCCTCCCCCACCACTGGATTTCCCCCAAAATGTAATCAGCTCCAAGCCAAAGGAAAACAAGCTTAAATGCAAAATTTTAAATACATAGATATTTTCGTACTGGAGTTATCGTGGATAGGGACTAACATACATTCATACAGACACACGCAAGCATCCAGACACCATGGGCCCTTGGCGAAACTTGGCCAAAAGTTGTAAAATGAGCTAATAAATCGATTTAGGGATAGTGAAAAAAAGTCGATTGCATAACCTGCTATACCTACATATGTATAATGTAGGTTGGAAGGTAAAAATTATACCTATGTGAAGTTAGCCATAAATTTCATCCATAAATTTTTTTTTCGTTTTTCCGAAAAATTTCGATAAAAACCTATAAAAAATTAATAATCCAAAACATATTAAGAGGAATATTGATATAAATCACACATTTTCCACTTATTTAAAATTAAAAACTTATCGCGATCTCCTCGGTCAAGCGCATGAACAAATTCTTTATGGATGATATGTGGGACCACTTTTTTTTTAATTTTTTTGTCAAATCCTTGAAGAGTACATAATATTACATAACATATCCAAAAATTGGGAAGTAATTAACTTTTATAAGATCAGAAAATGACTTTGAATTTGGATGTATTTTGGGATCAATATTCAGTAAACGCGCATAAACAAATTGTTTATGGATGATATGTGGGACAACTTTGTTTTAATTTTTTTTTTCAAATCCTCGAAGAGTACATAATAATACATAACATATCCAAAAATTAGGATATAATTATTTTTTTTAAGTCCAGAAAGTGGCTTTGAATTTGGTGTTTTTCGGAATTGAAATTTAGTAAACACGCATGAACAAATTGTTTATGGATGATATGTGGGACAACTTTTTTTTAATTTTTTTTGTCACGTCCTCGAAGAGTACATAATAATACATTACATATCCAAAAATTAGGATGTAATTATTTTTTATAAGATCAGAAAATGACTTTGAATTTGGATGTATTTCGGGATCAATATTCAGTAAACGCGCATAAACAAATTGTTTATGGATGATATGTGGGACAACTTTGTTTTAATTTTTTTTTCAAATCCTCGAAGAGTACATAATAATACATAACATATGGATGTAATTATTTTTTATAAGTCCAGAAAGTGGCTTTGAATTTGGTGTTTTTCGGAATTGAAATTTAGTACACACGCATGAACAAATTGTTTATGGATGATATGTGGGACAACTTTTTTTTAATTTTTTTTGTCACGTCCTCGAAGAGTACATAATAATACATTACATATTCAAAAATTGGGATGTAATTATTTTTTATAAGTCCAGAAAGTGGCTTTGAATTTGGTGTTTTTCGGAATTGAAATTTAGTAAACACGCATGAACAAATTGTTTATGGATGATATGTGGGGCAACTTTTTTTTTAATTTTTTTGTCAAGTCCTCGAAGAGTACATAATAAATAAAAAAAAGTGGTCCCACATATCATCCATAAAGAATTTGTTCATGCGCTTGACCGAGGTGATCGCGATAAGTTTTTAATTTTAAATAAGTGGAAAATGTGTGATTTATATCAATATTCCTCTTAATATGTTTTGGATTATTAATTTTTTATAGGTTTTTATCGTAATTTTTCGGAAAAAAGAAAAAAAAATTTATGGATGAAATTTATGGCTAACTTCACATAGGTAAAAATTAGAAGTAAAATTATTTAATTTTAAGTTAGCATCTAGATGTCTATTAATATCTGTTTGACATGAAGTTTCAACGTCTGTTTGACATAGATTGTTTTTGTTTTTACAATGTTGCCTATTTTCGTAATGAACTTATTATAAAAGAGATTGCATAATTATCCTAAGAAGAACGTTATTAAAATTATTTCAATTCTTTTAATTTCCATTTTGTAGGTTGGATGGTCGTGTGGAGTTCCACACCAGATATTTTCATAAGATGTATATTTAATAATTGAAAGATTATTTACACCGGTTTACCCGGAAGTCCTAGAAACTCCAAAATATTTTCCTTAAATTGGAAACCTTTGATTAGCCATGAATGCAAAAATTCAAACCTATATCTTTATTACTTCTTTATATATCGATAGCTAGTCATGAAACTCCCTGTATGATCTAAAACAGCAACATAAATACATTTAAAATTGGGCCAGTTAACTTTTCCATTGACAAAATTGGCCTATAGGTAAATATTTTTTCAATGCGGAAAATTAAATTTTGAAGTAAATTAGAATCTATTCAAGACGTTCTGCACAAAATGTAGTGAATTCCAAAATACGTACCGATTCCACTAAAATCATCCCAATTTTTTTGGTAGAATAGAATTATAGATAGAATAGTGTATCCATTAAGCCAATTGAATTCTTTTTACAAAATTAGTTCATAGATATTCAATTGACTGCGCAATTTGTGTCGTGTGTCGTCATCAATGAGGTAGGTGAAGCTGTATGTTCCAAACAAACCACTTTTTAATAGGCTTTTGTGAAAGTTTGTGATTACATCATATTCTTCACATTTAGAGATGTTTATTAAAGTAAACTTGCTTAAGATTGTAGTTTGTCTGCCATTTCATTAATAGCAAACGGAAAAATTGACCCACACTATTTCATTATAATGTAGGAAAATGACTTACACTAGTAAACGTTGACATCATTATTACTGTTTTACAAAGATACAAAAATCCGATTCACAGACAGAATCAACACATATGGTACATCCCCAGTCAGGATCATTACGGTTTGTGGATCCACAGCCAAGACCATCATAGATTGTGGATTCACAGCCAGGACCTTCATGGATGATCGATACACCACCAGAACAATCATAATAATGAATTTGTCTGTGACACTGACAACTGACAATGAAAGAAAACCTACAGCTTCGCAACATTCTAAACCAGAATTTAAAGCTCTTTTAGAAACTGAAGATTAGGTACTTCCTAAAACAAGAAGGAAAGTTATGTAATTAGGTATATCAAAGGAAATAATCATTTAAGTAATGTTTATTACTGGACTGCCAGCTACTGAGATTTTTGTGACTCTTTTTTCATTATTTGAAAAATAAATTATGCATACCTTCTTCGTTTAGTTCATTTACGAATCGTAGGGCGATTATAGATTGTGCTGAAATAATCTGCATTCAGTTGGACCCCCCACCAAAAAAAATTCGACTTATTAAAAAATTTAATGCTAATGATGTGCTAATTGGTTACGATATTCAAATTTTTGTTGCTCAAGACGAACAGCAGTTATTTTCATTGCCTTTATTTATTTGCATTTACAACTTACTGCTCAAATAGTCAGTAATTACGTAAAATTGAATTTCACATTATAAATAACAATAACTTACAGATTAACGAATTTGTTACTAAGAAAATAAAGGGCAATCGCTGGACCTTTCTTGTTTTATTTTGCATAAACAATTTGTTGCTCAAATAATTACTACGTAAATTTATTTCTCGCACTATAATTAACAATAATTTATACATAATCGAATTTGTAGCTAATTATAAACAATAAAAAACATCGTAGAATAATTGTACTCTCATACGGGAGTTATCTGTGTTTTAATTTAAATAAACAATTTGTTGCTCAAAAAATTACGACGTAAATTTGTTCTTCGCACTATACTTAACAATAAATTATACATAATCGAATTTGTTGCTAATTATAAACAATAAAAAACGACGGAGAATCGATGTGCTCTCATGCGGGAGTTACCTTTGTTGTAATTTGCATAAAGTTTTTTGCTCAAGTACATAAAATTTCACTATAATTAACACTAATTATACGCGATCGAATTTGTTGCTCACAATTTTCGTGGCATTTTTCTTAATACATTTATTTCAAAACGTCTTACGATTGAGGAATGAATGGTGAGTAATAGTAACTTCAAATCGCTGTGTCATGTGCATTTGAAGATTCACCCTTACACAGGGTGTTTCCGTAAAAATACACATAACTTCAGGAAATGATATATCTAATCATTTTAACACAAAGTTTTCATATAAAAATAAGTCCAATAGCGCTTCGTCTTCGAGGCGTTACAAAAAAAGTTGATTTTCATCTCCTAAACGAAAAAAGGTATTTTTCTTATTTTTGGTATAATAAATATGGATAAAGTATATTGGTTTAAGCTTATTAATACGTTTTTACTATGTACAGTGGCACAGAACGCAAGGGGTAGTGCAACCTTTTAATCCCTAATTCCTACGTCAATGGAGTAAATTGGATTTTTTATTAAAATATGAAACCTTGTTTGTCAGATAAAAAAGGTATACATTATCTAAATAGATAACTTGAACAGTTTCTAAAATATTTGGATTTTTAGGTATTTATTACCAACTGCTTAGGCAGATTATTATTATTCTGTATTATTTGGTAACCATCAAAACGTAGAATTCAGTGTTTCGGGAAGAATACATGTAGATTCAGGAAATGATATATCTAATCATTTTAACACAAAACTTTCAAATAAACGTAAGTCCAATAGTGCTTCGTTTTTGAGATACAGTGTGTCAAAATTAATGCACTGCCTAAGCAGTTGGTAATAAATAATAAATAAGTTGGTAATAAATAATAAATACAAATATCTTAGAAACTGTTAAAGTTGTCAATTTAGACAAAATACATCTTTTTTATGTAAAAAAATGAAGGTTTAGTATTTTAATAAAAAAAATCCAATTACTACATTGGCGTAGAAATTAGGGATTAAAAGGTTGCATTACCCCTTGCGTTCTACGCTACTGTACATAATAAAAAAACGTATTAATAAATTGAAACCAATGTACTTTATACCTTTACTTATTATACCAAGAATCAGAAATATACCTTTTTTCGTTTTCAAGATATTTCAAAAACAAATTTTTTTTTATAACTTTGGAGACCCTGTATCTCGAAAACCAAGCACTATTGGACTTACGTTTATATGAAAGTTTTGTGTTAAAATGATTAAATGTAGAATTTCCTTAAGTTACGTGTATTCTTCCAGAAACCCTGTATAGTAGCTACTCTACACATGCATTGCACTGAAATATTCCGATTGAGATTTAAGTAATAAACAAGGCGTACGTTTTTGAATCTTCAATTACGTTTACAGTTTTTAAATAATTGCTACAACTTATAGTAAACACGTTCAGCGTTTTTGCTTCGCCATTGGGCGCATTTGAAAATACGCCGCTCGTCAACCACCCGCTCGCTAATTTAACACGGTACATTACCAGATGTAAATTAAATTTTTTACAAATTTAGTCTGGCCTTGACATAAATTTGCTTTTTTCGGGGGTTTTAGGTGTTTATACGTGATGTTCAAAACTAGTTAGGTATTTAAAAGTAAAAATGTCATGAAAAATGTATATATATATATATATATATATATATATATATATATATATATATTCAGGGTGCGGCATTAGTGCGTCGAAGTACGATATATCCGTTATTAAAGGAGATATAAAAAAAAATTATTTACAACAATTATAGGCAACTTCAAACTTCACATTCAAAATTTATTTTCGTATTTACAGGGTGTTACATATTACCAGCGTGAACCAAACGTCCTTTTTTTTTAAATGGGACACCCTATATATTATTTCAAATTTAGATTAAGCTCATCTCCCCCATACTTCCAATATAGGGTTTCATTACGTTATACAGGGTATTTCAAAAGTTATGGTCAATTGTACACGAAAATTATTCTCATTTCAACGTCCTGTATACCCTAGACAGAACAACGTAACAATAATTTTTTGCAGGCATTACCATTTGTACATAACATTGGTACAGTGTTACGAGAAAGTGCTATTTCTTTATTATTGCTCCAATTGAATATAGAGAGAGCCAAAACTCGAACACATGATTTTGTCAATTTTTTCAAATGAATCATCCTGTATTTTATTTTAAAAAGTGACAATACACTTTATGTTCTTTCATTTTTATTAAGTTAAGTTAATTTCTGAGATATTTTCAGTTCAATAACAGAAAGAGATTTTTTATATTTATATTATATTATATGTTATATATATATATATATATATATATATATATATATATATATATATATATATTGTACAGTTCATAGAATCACAAATGTTTTTGTTCAAAAAAATTACAATGCTTTGCTAAAATTACATATTGAAGACGATTTGAGTTTAGTAACAAGCTTAGAGCAATGTCATCTAATTATGAAAGGCTAAAAGTCGAAATTACAGACATGCAAAATTAGTTAACATGTCTATAATGCAATTAATGCATATTGTTTGTAATGAGTCATCGACCTACTAAGTTGCCAACATATTAAAATGCTAAAATTATCACAGTCAACCTTTCTCGACTACATCTCAGAATAAATTTGCAGTAAACATGTAACTTGCACGCGAGACATGAATCTGCTCAAATATAACAAACTTCCTACATACACAGATGGCAGTTTGAACGTTAAAAATAACTAACAAAGAAAACACTTACCTTAAACCGATAAAGTAGATTTATGAATTTAGTTAATGCAATTTAAACTTCATTTTTTATAATATTAGTTTTAACTGTCTTGCACCTAACGAGCCATATCCGAAAAAAGCAGTTGGTTTGATTTGATGCGTCCTTAGAACACAGAACTGTCAAACAAACAAGTATTGAACATTACATACATTACATACCTATTCATTTAAATGGTATGTTTCAAAATATTAAAATCCTTAAGATAGTTGTAGATACGTAATCGCATAGAGAAATGAATTATCTTATTTGTATTTTTCAGAATTAGTGGTGATGTAAGTGCACACATGTGTGAGAACTTCCATAGTCATCACTTCCTCTTTACTTATTCTCACTGCCTCCTTCGCTTCTATGTTTCTTAATCAGTACATCTCATACAATCGCTTTTTCCCAGTCTCATGTTTTGCAGCAATCATTGTCACGTACGCATATTTTTTCAGACATACTGCCTTTTTTACCGATTCATTCCACCAACCACATTTTTTCTGTCTATCTGTAGTCGCTCTTCTGCATATCTGCACGGCACAATCGACAACACAGTCGTTCAAGCTTATCCATGCGCTTTAAACGTCATTGTCTTTTATTTGTTCGTTCCACAGTTGCTTCATTCACAGTATCTGCATATTTCATTCTCGAACCATTATCTACTAGTTTATCTACTCTAACTCTGGATGTTCGCACTACGTTTTCCTTCCTTTTCCACGCCCACTTTTGCTCTAAACACACTCTCGATACAACCAAAGAGTGGTTGCAACAATCATTGTCATGTACGCATATTTTTTCTGACATACTGCCTTTCTTACCGATTCATTCCACCAACCACATTTTTTCTGTCTATCTGTAGCCGCTCTTCTGCATATCTGCACGGCACAATCGACAACACAGTCGTTCAAGTTTATCCGTGCGCTTTCAACGTCATTGTCTTTTATTTGTTCGTTCCACAGTTGCTTCATTCGGGGTATCTGCATATTTCATTCTCGAACCATTATCTACTAGTTTATCTACTCTAACTCTGGATGTTCGCACTACGTTTTCCTTCCTTCTCCACGCCCACTTTTGCTCTAAACACACTCTCGATACAACCAAAGAGTGGCTGCAACAATCATTGTCATGTACGCATATTTTTTCTGACATACTGCCTTTCTTACCGATTCATTCCGCCAACAACATTTTTTCTGTCTATCTGTAGTCGCTCTTCTGCATATCTGCACGGCACAATCGACAACATAGTCGTTCAAGCTTATCCATGCGCTTTCAACGTCATTGTCTTTTATTTTTTCGTTCCACAGTTGCTTCATTCACAGTATCTGCATATTTCATTCTCGAACCATTATCTACTAGTTTATCTACCCTAATTCTGGATGTTCGCACTACGTTTTCCTTCCTTCTCCACGCCCACTTTTGCCCTAAACACGCTCTCGATACAACCAAAGAGTGGCCCGATCCACACTCCGATCCGAGCATTACTCACAAGTTTTTTAGCCGTTCATCATACACTATCAAGTCAATCATACTTTTAGATTCACCTCTTTGCCATGTATACATTTATAATTCAAGAAAGGTAAAGTTTTTTTATTTTACTTCTATTTATACTAGTATGTACATGGTAAATTGTAACTAGAAAAGTTGAAAACTTATAACCAATTTTTTTTTCAACTTTGAGCCATTCCATATCAACTCAACACAGCCAATTTACATCACCACCTCAGATTTTGCTCAAATTTGGTATACTCAAAGTAGGCGCTAGCACTAAGAAAAATACCAAATTTTAAATTTTTATCTCAAACAGTTTCTGAAATGTAGCTATCTAAAGTTTTCAAAAACTCGCCCAAAAACCATGATCGAACTTTTTGAGCTAAAGAGCTGGGAGAGGTTTCTATTACTTGAAACAAAGCAAAACATCTCAACATACTTATCAGAATATTTTACAATAGTACAGTCAACAAAATAATTTTCACACACCTAAAGTTAGACTAATCATCGTAGCATAATCGTTAGACATTTATGTGTGGTAATTTGGTGCTATTTTAGAGCTACTTTGCTACCCTAAACAGAAATTTGTTGCATATTTTTTATATTTTTGGGCTTAAACTTAAGTCACGAACACTATTATGAATCATGTTAGCAGTATGATTAATGTATTATAATTTGTCGCTAATGGTGAGATTTTGCTACTCCAAAATAAAATTGGTTGCCCATATTTTTCAAAAATGTTTGGGTTAAAACGTTATGAAAGTCATGATAATCTTACACGGTATCAGATCGATTGAAATAATTTGGTGCTATTTGGTTACCCCAAAATAGAACTTGTTGCTCGTATTTTTCCTAACTTTTGGGCTAAAACGTCATGGAAATCACGAATATCAGTCCAATAATTTTACAGGGAAATATGAGCAACAAATTTTATTTTGTGGTTACAAAAAAAAAAGCACCAAATTATGACAAATCAATCATATTGAAGCATGTTTTGTGATTTCCATAACGTTTTAGTTAAAAACTTTTATAAAAAATAACATTTTGGAGATAAAAATTCGAATCAAATTTGCACCAAACTATAGTAAATTGTCAATCCATTGCTAGTGAGCATCAACCCTAAATGTACCCCTTCGAGAACAGTAATGTGCGCACAGTTAAAAAATTTGATTTAGATAAATTCTGGATTCTGATACGCGTCTTTGACTGATCGTACATATGTTCTTGTTCTGATCCTAACTTCGCTGCTTCAGAATGGATGACTATGGGTTTGATAGGTTCACTCAAGAAAAAGGACAGATTATATAAAAAATTAAGTAAAGAGCCATTTAATGTTAAATTAAAATCTAATTCGTAAAGCTAAAGATGAATACTTTAAAAATAAAATTACTCAAGCAGAAAACGACACTAAGTATGGGAAACCATAACTTCTGCGAGTGATAATAAAAGTAGAAACACTAATATTAAAACTATCAACATTCAGGGTAAATTATTAAGTGTAGCAGAGGATCTTGTGGTGTGTGCAAATGCTTTCGACCAGCATTTTGGCACAGTTGGTTCAAGGACGGCTATGAGTTGCCAGTAGTGGATTGGGGTCCAAACGTTGAAGCGGGGGAGGGGGGGGGGGCTCCCGAGGCGATAGAACCGCTTAGAGAGGCGCGAGCCCTAGATGGGACGATAGTCCCATAGTGAAAACACAATTCTCAAAATTTGCAGAAATCAATAATCTAATTACAAGAGACAGTACGGGTTCCAGACGGGCCTGGGCACCCACAGTGCTATAGATGCCGTCGTCTCCGATATATTTGTAGACTTAGCCAAGGCGTTTGATACCGTGTCTCATGCATTGCTGGTTAGGAAACTATTAAAAATGGGAGTACTGGGAACAGCACTGGACTGGTTTAGGACCTATCTGCACGAAAGAGAACAACTTGTAAAATTAGAAAATCGCTTGGCACCACTTTTGAAAGGAACAAACTACGGTATTCCTCAAGGCACAGCCATTGGTCCAGTGCAATTCCCGGTATTCATGCACGGTATTCGCCGATGACCCAGCCATGTTGGACGCAAATAAACTGACAGTAAATATAGACAAAACAAAATTAATTTCTTATTCTATTTATGAAAGCGGTCCACCTCCTTCAGAGAGCCATTTAGTAATTAATAATAGCAACTGTCAAATATCACATTGTAATAACAAAATTTTAAAAGTAAATTCAATTAAGATATCTGGAAATTCAAAGCAACCAACATATTAGATGGAACAGTCAGACTCAGATTAAACTATTACGAGGACGTTTAAACAGATTCACTTACATTTTTGCAAGATTATGCCGAATATTAAATATAGACACACGTAGGATGGTGTACTATGCTTTTGCCTAATCTGTTTGCAGCTATGGCCTACTGCCGTGGGGCGGCGCTTGCGCCACCACGCTAAACCGTGCCATTGTGGCGCAAAATAATATTCTAAGGTCGTGCTGGGCAGGCTGAGGGCGGATTCGGCGAATGCCACGTACAATGAGTTAGACATACTTCGCCTAACTGAACTTTATCAGTTCACTGGGGTGTGGAACTCCCTAGGCCTCTTGAGTGTGGTTGACCACGGTCAAGGAACCAGGAGGGAGGTGACAGGGGCCCTAGCTGTCCCTAAGATGTATAATGGACCTTCCCCATGCTGCCAATACCTTGCGTGGCTTCTCGATACTCTAAGACCCTACCTAGCCCTGCTTACTTTTTGTTTTTTTTTCCTTTCTTTTTATTTATGTTAATTCATTTATTATTATAATTTATTTTTATTCTCAAAAATGCGATTACGTATGCCTAAACATAACTATTATACATTATTACTAAACTATTAACTATAAGTCTGAACCCGTTACCGCGCTCTGGCTTGCCATTGTGGCAAGTAAAATCTGTTCATTTTATTGAACATCTTATTTATCGATGTGAAGATAATTTTGAATTTGAATTTTGAATTCATCCTGTTGTTACACTTTTTGATATGGGTTCCGTGATTACCAAATCAGGGTGTATCAATCATCCTGATGCCATGCTTAGTTATAAGGGTTTTGTGATTTTAGCCCAAAAATATTATGAAAAATGCGACCAACAAATTTTATTTTTTGGATAACAAGGTAACACCAAATTATAATACATCAATCATCCTGATGGCATGCTTCGTTATAGGGTTTTAGTGAATTTCATAAATTTAAGCCCAAAAATATTATAAAAAATACGAGCAACAGTTTATAATAACAAAGTAGCACAAATTATGACACATAAATGATTTCATTGCAATTGATAGCTATGTACTTGTATGTTGGCTGTATATGTTAAGCAGGCATAGACATAGGTACCAAATAATGGTATAGGTTTCAAACGATTTTGCTGCAATGGTTATGCTAACTTTAGGTGTGTCCGTAGGGACATTGATGGTTATTTTTTCCTTCGGCTGGGACAGTATATTTAATAAAATAGAAATTTTCATATATGACGGCATATTGCGTGTTGCTACAGTTTATCAGGCAGAATATATGACGGCAAATCATGCCTTGTCCATAGACGTAGGACGACAAAAGCCGTCTTGTCCACGAACAATCTTAAGGTACCTCTTTTGTATGTACTTATGAATTTATATGTAATAAAGGTGCAAGACTACATTTTTTTTGAAAATAAATATTTTTTGCAACAAAAACATATTTTATTAAGATTCTTTTAACCATGACCAGTGCCATTTATATTACATTCATTCTATATTTGGCATATCAGGATTTAGTTAAAAATGTCCATTTAGATTTTTTTTTGATGTCATTTGAAGGGTCGCAAGAACCGAAAGAATTTCCAAACTTCTTCACCATTTTTTTAACAGGCCACATAATTAGATTCGACGAACTTCAACAGCGGATCGGCGCATTTTTAATGCACATTAAATCTGCAAGGACATGAATTCCAGATATTTTTTTTTATTAATAAAAAAACTAATGTAAATATTCAGATTTTAACTAATTTTGTTTCCCCTAATATATTCAAATACAAACAGAATTTTTTTTATAAATGCATTTTTCAAGTTTCT
Organism: Vesta saturnalis; assembly: GCA_036346205.1. Taxonomy (NCBI): domain Eukaryota; kingdom Metazoa; phylum Arthropoda; class Insecta; order Coleoptera; family Lampyridae; genus Vesta; species Vesta saturnalis. The sequence goes on along the minus strand of JARFJB010001211.1, from coordinate 196,006 downwards.
TACTACATGGTAGCACAGCTTTGGAATCCCGAACGCGCTATGGAGGGGAATTTTTAAAACTTTGATAAAAATTCCAAATTTACTAATCAGATTATTTGGGTGAATAAATTACGAGACGGGTGAAGTGTTCTTACAGATAAAGGCTCATTATAATCCAAACGATTTTCACGTGGACTTCGCCCTTCGGTTTCCACCACGTGTCCGTAATATCATCAAATTAATAATTCGCAATTCCAATACGAAAATTAAAAAAAAGAAATTAAATGTGTTTTTAGCTATAATGATCATTTTTAATAAAATTGAATTGATGCTTTAATTAAAGCTATAATTTTTAAATTACCAATTAAAATGGTCACGCTCTTCCCACCCCGCCCACTGTTAATTCTAAATCACATAATTAATATTGTTAAAGTAACGGTAATTAAAAGAAAATTGGGTGTTTGTGTAATAAGAATTAAGCATACCACATCACATTTTAGGTGTTTCTGAATAAGCTAATATATATTTAGTTAATTTAGTTAATAGTTTCGAAACAAGGACGTTGGGAATTTAAAAAAAAAAGTAGGTCATGAATCTTAAGTGATTATTCAGAGGATTAACGTGTTTACGATAACTAAGGTTATCAAATAAGTATATGATTTGATGATCTTCTTATAGTTAAAGTTTGAAGGGGTCGATTGATAATTGAAATTCGAAAGAAAAAGCTTAGGCGGAAATATGAAAACTTACCGGATGCCGAGCGGCCGCAACAGCTGCCGCCGCCGCTGCGTTCATTCCTGCACTCGGGTACATCGTACGTCAGAAACCACTCATATTCCCAAGAGATTTTTACACTGCAATCCACACTCACTTATCAAGAAACTACGTAGTAATACACTTTACCGTTTCACGTTTAATAATGTATTAAAAGTTTATTAAAACAACAACTACTTAACAATAATCAACTTGATAATAGTTAATCGAGCGATTAATTAAGTATTTTAAATATAAATACGTCCCAATCTAAATAGAATCGACCGATACAACCTCTCTCAAACACTCTCAACAAACAACTGCCGCTCGATGCTTCCCCTCCCATAGATTCCCTTCCCCCTCGGTTACCTCGCACACCCAAAACCGCTAACATTCACCTCATACCCTACAAAAAGAAATACCAGCAGCTTAGTACATTCCCTACGAAAAAGATCGCAACCATTCAATATTTTTGGAATGTACAACAGCAGTAAAGGATACCCAAAAATTTGATTTTCTAATTATAGTTTATTAATGCAATTTGGCAAACATTTTAAGATTTACGCTCGTTTTAAACACCTCGACCGTACTAAAATTAATGTTATATTAATTATCTAACAAAAACAATACGTCAAGTAATTTTGTAACAACAAAGTGTCCAAACGGGCATTACTCCATTAAGCTTTTTTTAAAGGTTTATGTCACAAGTCGCATCTCAAACCGCCGTCTCACCGGAATACGAGTCATTCGAGCTGAACCATTGCCGCACTTTTAAATCGCTTGACAGCCCTCGTCCCCCGAAACGATTTCTGCTTGTTCGCAACAAAAAATATAAAAGATAAAAAAACTACCCTCAAAATGGCTGCCTAGCAGAAAGCATCTCATTTTAGTCGAAACAGGGGTTGCAGCTATCTTTGTTCCGTCCGCAAGATCCACTTCATCCCCTTTCACCCTTATAAATATGGCGCCCTGATTGCCAGTATAACATACTCGACTTAGTCCACGTTGACTGAGACGTTAGAGATGTTCTTATCCAATCCTGCTACGATATTTCAAATTTCAACCAATCATAATATTCAATTTAGAACACACACCTATTTAAACGTGACGTCTCACTTTTGTGCTTGAAACACCAATTACAAACTCGAATCGTCCAATCGGATTACAGAATTCCCCCTTCATGTACGTTTACAAGTTTTGACATTCGTATCAAGTCCACGTGGACTTTCATGTCTATGATGGTGTCTGCAGGTTGCTGGAAGCAGGGAGTGGAGTGAACCAGCAAAAATAAAGAGCCCACCAAAAAGTGTATATATATGAGAAAAGATAAAAATCTAGTGGGTCAGGGCGCGGCTCTATTCTAACAGAACAAAAGGTTTTCCAGGCCTGCTAAATATAAAACCCGACAGGTTAGCAATCTTTGCTTTTATAGTTTTATATACAATTAATATATTGGATGTCGTTTCAATTCCAAGCATGGGTTTACTCTTCAGAATGTTCGTAATTGAAAACAATCAAAAAGTTGCACCCTAATTTTGAAAGCACTTATTGGACCATCACTCTTTTTTATTTTCATAGACTGCTTTAAATATTAAAACTTTTATAATATAATCGATAACAATGTCTTTATCGCAACCCATTATGTCAAGCAGAATGAGGACAGAAGTGTTTCTGTGTCGTTTAGCGTTAGACAGCGGCGCCGAATAGTGGGATGCTTTTATACAAGAACGCGCACTAATTATCCTTACAATGAACAATACATATAGTAACGTAATGTTACTCAAAACTAACTGGACTAACTTATACATGTAGAGTAATTAAATAAAAAGATGATTTTACAGTCACGCGTTAAATTAACGTTTTGTATATGTTTTAAAATAACGTAATAACATTATTGCTATATTTTTGTCTAGCGTAACAAAAATAAATACATTAACCTTGTACAATACAATTGACAAATTACTTGCCATTTTCTGCCACTTATACAGGGTGTCACTGCTCTTTTGAGAGTTCAAACAATTAATAGTGGTTTACAATTGGTATCTATCTACACTGTGGACTGTAAACAGATAAGGAAATGTGAAATTACTTCCAAATATGCACACAGGAAAGTTTACGGGAAACGGCACAAGTGCTAAATTTATAATACTATGATATAAAAGTTTGAGGTAGGCTACTTATTTTAAATTAATTATGCTATAGTCGTCCTTAACGTTCTAAAATTAAAATTATAGGTAGGTATTAAGAAAACCTGGTATAAGGGTACTTACGGTTATATTACCAGAAACAATAAAACTATTCAAGCATAACAACATTAAATTCGCACACGACCTTCTTTCCTACCAAGTGGAAATTAAAAGAAACGAAATACAGTATTATAAAACTATGTGACGTCACGATATGTATTTCCCCTGTTTGAGGCTTCGCCAGGTCACCCTTTAAAGAGGCTTATTCGTGCCTTGTATAATCCGCATTTCGTGTTTTTATACGTATCAAACGGTCGAATATTATGGTAAAGTAACTACAACAGCAATTAAACATCGTGTTATTCGCTTCTGTGATATTTAACTCATTCTAATAATACTAAGTGCTGATGATGTGCGAGTTCTTTTGGAGTTTATGTTTTTGAATTTGAATTTCTGTTTCAATTTGGTTCTTCACTTGAGTGAAACTTCTAGAACTAGTAGTACATTGGGGAGCGGTTGTATAATTTAGTAGACTATTATTTTTCTCGACAAAGCGTTTTTACTCTTAAATATGTCTTATAGGAGCTGTGTACTCAAACGTCCAAGTAAAAATAATGATAGCGACAAATATGACACAGTATTTTTCTTCCCAAAGATGATCAAATGAAAGAAAAGGTGAGTTGATGCAATTCATGAAGAATGGTACCTCTAGGACAATATGGAGAGGATTTTTTAACAAGACCCGCAAAAAATGTGAGAAGCACTAATGTCCTCGATTTTCTGCCCTGTCAGTCTGTCCGTATCAGTTCGTAACTCAACTATAGCTATTTGATAGCATATGAACTCTAGTTGTGCAACAATGAAAAAGTTTTCATTTTTCTCACTCATTTATTAATAAAATTAACTAACTTTGCTCTTTCAAGATATTTTTAAAGCAAACGTCGTCCCAGGCCTGAATTACGCATGATGTAGAGGAAGTGGATACTGACAAAGATAGTTAAAACATTCGTCCTGTCTACGTGGGTTGCACTCGCAAAACCCATGAGTGTGATTTGATACATTTTCTATTTAGACATTGAAAAAATTTAAGCGAAATAGAAATTCCACTATAGGAATATTTTGTCGTCAAATGACGCGTCGCATTAATGAACTGCATAGAATGTAACTAATTTCAGATATAAAAAATTCCATATGCTGGATTTTTTATACTATTGAAATAACCAGATGTTTCTAAAATATTTGGTAAAAATCAAATGCTGCGCCTCGTAAACTCCTCCTTTACAATGCAACATTTCACCCAAAATCTAACTGGGTCCAGGAGAAATGTAAAAAAAAATTCAAAACTGAAAGTACGTTTTGAAGTTATCCTAGGTACCAGCATACATACATACACAAACACACACACACACACACACACACACACACACACACACACACACACACACACACACACACACACACACACAACACACACACACACAACACACACACACACACACACACACACATACACTACACACACCACACACACACACACACACACACACACACACACACACACACACACACACACACACACACACACACACACACACACACACACACACACACACACACACACACACACACACACAACACTACACACACACACACACACACACACACACACACACACACACACACACACACACACACACACACACACACACCACACACACACACACACACACACACCACACACGCACACACACACAGCACACACGTCACACCACACACACACACACACAACACACACAACACACACACACACACACACACACCACACACACACACACACACACACACACACACACACACCACACCACACACACACACCACACACCACACACACACACACACACACACACACACACACACACACACACACCACCACACGACCCACACGCATCCCACACGCACCCCACGCACTACCACACAGCACCCACACGCACCACACGACCACGCACACACGCACACGCACGCACAGCACAGACACACGACACACACACACACACACACACGACACACCACGCACACACACAGCACACACAACCACACACGACACCACACACACACACACACACACACACACACACCAACATCCACACAGCACCACATGCCACGCACACCACACACACACACACACACACACACACACACACACACACACACACACACACACACACCACACACACACACACACACACACACAACACACACACACACACACACACACACACACACACACACACACACACACACACACACACACACACACACACACACAACACACACACACACACACACACACACACACACACACACACACACACACACACACACACACACACACACACACACACACACACACACACACAACACACACACACACACACACACACACACACACACACACACACACACACACACACACACACACACACACACACACACACACACACCACACACACACACACACACACACACACACACACTAAACAACACACACAACACACACACACACACACACACACACACACAACACACACACACACACACACACACACACACACACACACACACACACACACACACACACACACACACACACACACACACAACACACACAACACACACACACACAACACACAACACACACACACACACACACACACAAACACACACACACACACACTATACACACACCACACACAACACAACACACAATACACCACACAACAACCAAAACACACAGCAGTCACACGTTCACACGCACCCAATCACGCGCATAGACACACACACACACACACACACACGCACACGAGCACACACAAACACTCACACACACACACACACACACACACACACACTCACACACACCACACACACACACACACACACACACACACACACACGAACACATTACCACGCTAACCCACGCACACCAATGCACAAACTCACACACACACAGACAGCTCGCGCAACGCACACGTGTACACACTCCCGCACGATCACATACGCACACACGCACACACATGCACACACACACACGCACTCACACACACACACACACAGACACGCACACACATCCTCCCACAACCGCGCACACAAGTAGTAAAAAGTACACAGACAAGCACGCGTTCACACAAACATATACGCATGCACGCACGCAAACAGACAGATCACCACCCAAACCCACGCACACCAATCTACACTCACACACACACACACACACACACACACACACACACACGCATAATACACACGAACAAAGTACACGCACACTCATGCAACACACTACACAGACACTCACACACACATACACACACACACACACACACACACACACACACACACACACACACACGTTCGCACAATCATTCCCACGCACACCCATGGACATATACCCACATAGACCCTTTACGTGCTCACACTCGTCCACGCACGTACACACACACACACACACACACACACACACACAACACACACACACACACACACACACACACATACACACACGCACACACACATCCACGCAGATTCACGCGTTTACACAGACACACACACGCACACTCATGCACACACCCACACACACACGCAAGCACGTACACACGCATACCAACCCACAAACAGGTACATAAACACACACACACTTTCGCATTCACACGCTCGCACACATGCACTCATACGCACGCACCTATCCATCTACACATTAACGCATGCAGACACACATACACACACACACACACACACACACACACACACACACACACACACACACACACACACACACACACACACACACACACACACACACACACACACACACACACACACACACACACACACACACACACACACACACACACACACACACACACACACACATCCATACACGCGTACAAATTATTGTAGTGGCTGGTGTTACATTTATTATCGAATTCGAGTTTTATTTAAGAGCAAGTGTGAATTTTGGAACAATTTTTCAGATTCTTGACATCTTATTACGACCCACGTCCACATTCGACGAGTTTAGTTGGTAAGGTAAGCCTACAGCGAATTTAGCGGGTAACGGACAATGTTTTTCTTAATATTTAAGGGATACATATAGAGGAACCACTTGAAGATCAGTGTAAGGCAAACAAATGGAAGCTTTAATTACGATCGATTTACTATGTAGCAATTAAGATTACTCGTAGAAATCCTATAATGTGTATTTGTTCTTTTTAACAAAACTACAAAATGGGTTTTAGGTAAATCAACAACTACAGTTGAGTATGCAATGGAGATTCTAACGTAATTATTTAGTGAATATTAATCTGAATATTCAGAATTGTGATTCGCAATAAAGTTGGTTTAAACATTTGGTATAAATGTACGTATTGCAATTGAAGTATTGAGTAAAAAGTCATTTTTTATAGGAAATAAAGAATTATGCACTCACGTGAAATCTTTTAGCAATATTCATAATCCGTTCACTTAGCGTTTGTCTAACCAAATTTACGATATTTTTGTTCATAATTTAAATGTGTTTCACAAAAATTAACGCAATTTAATTTTATTATCATTCCATAAAGTAAAAGTGCTTCTTGAATAAGGTGTCACGATAAAATATAAAAACATAATTCAGACAAAACGATTTAACACAATCAAACAAATTATTTAATCTTTTTAACAATAAAAATGGCCTAAATAACATAAAATGAGTTGATTTAAAAACTTTACGGCTTCGCTTGAGCTTTCAACAAATAAAAAATATTGTTTATGTCAAGTAGAAGTTGTTATTTGATAATGAAACGAATTAAGCGTGTTAATGAAAAAAAAACTTATGTATAATATATATATATATATATATATATATATATATATATATATATATATATATAAGTAGGACCGCGAAAATTTTATTATTGTAATAAAAGTTTGTCAAATCGCTATTGTTACCGCGATGGAAAAGGTAATTCGTGGAATTTTTTTTTAGATCTTGATAATACGTCGTAATTTGCTAATGTTTTCAAAAGATTCCATTTATATATTTTATGTAAGGAATGTGGAATTGTTTGTAACTGATATTTGTCTAGGGTTGTAAAAAATATGTTAGGGAGTGAGTAGCAGGTGCACAGCTAAAAATGCTTTACTTAAGGGGCGTAACGAATTATTGGAATTTCCTTTGAGCCGATTCTTTATGGAAAAACGACACTAGCTTAATAAGTAATTGTGTCGGTACAGACCGCGATCAAAATATATCTTTGTTTGTTACTTGGAAACTCGAGAGAGAAATGTAGGGTTGTTACGGACGAATGCATATTTTTAAAATTAAGACGTTGTGCAATAATTAATATGAAACTGTTCCAACGTAAATTAATGTTTCTTGTTTTTTGATATTACTTTTGAAAAATGGGGGTTGAATTGCGGAAGTAAAGTTAGTTAGGTTTGAAATCGGGGGAAAGGCCGTGACAGTTAGTGTCAATCGAGCCAGATCGCTTTTGGGTTAATTAAATACCTTCATTGTAAACAGTTTGTCTTTAAAATAATTCTTACGTGTACATTTTTCTTTTGAATTCGCCAACACTAACTTGTCTTTTCTTTGGCTTTTCATTGCCTTGCGAAGGTATCTCATTCATACGCAGTCTCACTAAGCGGAAATCCGCTAAAATTAAAGGACAGTACCGGGCTCCTTCACTCTGGTATTTGTGCGAATTAGCATTGTTGTTTATATTTATATTTGTGTAGAGGTGGCTGGTGAACGGGTACAGGGTACCGCTTAGGTTACTAATTGTAAAAGTCATTTACCAAGCAGGTACACATTCCTGCCTGAGAGAGGAGCACTGTATTTTTCTAACGCACTCAAACTTATATATCGGTCACGATGTTCGTGATCTATTTATAACTTACACTTGTGAAGCTTTGTTTTAATGAGTTTTTTTTGCCAACTTGTTTAAGTAGAATTATTTGCCTGCGAGCTGATTTCTCTTTGTAGGTGATTTATTGTATTTTGTGCTTTGGTGGTCACTAAACAATTGGGTACGTGTAAATTCCTTGTCTGTTTTTTTGTCCTTGCCTTTACCTTATTATCACCTGTGAAATTTACCTGTTGTTTTATTTTATTTGTACCGTAATTTGCTTTATTGTTTTATGTGCGTATTTACTTAAAGACCTGCATAATTGGTTTTGAAGGGCCACATGTTTGGTATTACGATTGTTATTATGATTTTTTTATTTGATTATTTATGACCGAATTGTGCGGCCGACTACATGTGTCTTTTTATTATTGTGTCTCTGAGTAACTAAACTGCTTTTTATTCATTTTCTCTTAATGTTATAATTTTGTACGCACTATAACCTGATTTAATGGTGTTTTGTTATATATTTAACCCTTTCTTTGTTTTTTTTTGTGTTATTTGATTTATTAATATACTTGTGCAATTACTTATTTATGAATAAAGTGGGTTTTATTGGTGGTTCTTTCCCACAATAGTATATCGCTAGTTGATTTTAATTTGAGTAGTTTTTTTTTACCTGCCTCTCATGATGCAACACTTACCTCATCCAGCCTATAGAATTTAGATAGCACAACGCCACCTACCACTAGACGGCCACTTCGTTTGACCAGATTTGAGGTTTGCGAGTAATTAAATGTCAGAGTTGTAAATAAATTTCTAATGTTTTAATTATTACGAAAGTCAGGCAGACAATTAATTTGAGTAAACAATCGATGTGATTTATCTTGACTTGACTGACAATAATGTTACATTATTGTTAGTCAAGTCAAGATAAATCACTTAGCGATTGTTTTGTTCTTGAATTTGCATTATTGCAAGTAAGTTCAAACTACGCTTTTCAAGACAGGGTGTCTGGGGGACGCTACAATACAAAATATTCGGATACTTATAGCGGGGTACCAAGGCTTTGTGATAAAATCGTATAAAGGCGTGGTTTTTTGAACACTGCAACTGGTTGCTAACATCGCGTTTTATAAATATAACATAGAACACAGTTTTCAATCATACTTGAACATTTTATTTTCCGCAGATGATTGAGAAACGTTCAGAGGCGCACCAAAAGTTAAACCTTAGCCAAACCGAACTTTCTTATGGATTCAGATAGTTGTTGAAATTCAGGTTTCTAATTAATTTCGTCCTTTGCAGAATCATTGAGAGATCATCTCTCGCAAATGATTGGGAAATGCACAGGGGCATACCAAACTTTATCCTGTCATACCTTCTTTTGCATGCAATTCTCCGCAGTTGCAGGTGGTCACTGGAATTCTGTTATATAAATATAATATAATGTAAGAATTTCATCTCTCGCGAATGATTGGGAAACATCCAGGGACGTACCAAATCTTCTACTCAAATCATAACTTCGTTCATATCTAATTTTCTTAGAACTGCATTTGGTTGCTGGAATTCTGTTATATAATTATAATATAATACACATTTTTTATCACTAATGTGAAAATTTCATTTCTCGCAAATCATTGTGAAACAACCAGGGGTGTACCAAACTTTACACTAAAATCATACCATTGTTAATAACCAATGTTAGAAATGCAGATGTTTTCTCGAATTCTCTTTTCTTAATTATAATATCAAATACCATTTCCAACAATCCAGGGACATACCAAATCTTGTATTACCTACAATTTTATTAGAGCTGAAATTGGTTGCTGGAATTCTGTTATATAATTATAATGCAAAACACATTTTCCAACAATAGTGTGAAAATTTCATCTCTCGCAAATAATTTGAATATATGCATGGGCGTACCAAACTTTACAATAATGTCATACCATCCTTTATATGCAATTCTCACAACTATATACGGTTGCTAAAATTTTGTTGTGTATAAAACACACTTTCCAGCAATACTGTGAAAATTTCTTCTTTCGCAAATGATTGGTAACCATCCAGGGCGTACCAAACATTATACTGAAATCATACCATCCTTAACAATCAACTTTCTTAGAACTGCAGATGTTCTACTTTCGCAAATGATTGGAAAACATCCTTCTGCGGTTGTGTGAGAATTGCATGTAAAGGATGGTATGACATTAGTGTAAAGTTTGGTACACCCATGTACATTTCAGAATCATTTGCGTGAGATGAAATTTTCGCACTATTGTTGAAAAATGTATTTTGCATTATAATTATAAAACGTAATTCCAGCAAACATCTGCTGTTCTAAGAAATTGCTTGTAAGGGTAGGTATGATTTTAGTACAGCATTTGATACACGCCAATCATTTACGAGAGTATAAATTTTCACAGTATTGTTGGAAACAGTGTTTGATACTATAGTTATAAAAGAGAATTCCGGCAAACATCTGCAGTTCTAACAACATTGATTGTTAAGGATGGTATGATTTTAGTCTAACGTTTGGTACGCCTCTGGACGTTTTCCAATCATTTACGAGAGATGAAATGTTCACATAATTGCTGGAAAATGTGTTTCATATTATAATTATATAACATAATTCCAGCAATCATGTCCAGTTATGTGACAATTACGTGTAAAGTATGGTATAATAGTAGCGTAAAGTTTGGTACGTCCACGTAGGTACATTTCTCAATCATCTGCGAGATGAAGTTTTCACACTATTGTTGGAAAATGTGGTTTGTATTATAATTATAAAACAGATTTCCAGAAAACATATGCAGTTCTAAGAAAATTTCACGTAAGGGAAGGTATGATTTTTAGTACAAGGTTTAATGCGCCCTTGGATGGTTTTCAATCATTTGCGAGAATATAAATTTTCACAGTATCCTTGGAAACAGTGTTTGATATTAAAAGAGAAGTCTAGCAAACATTTGCAGTTCTAAGAACACTGATTGTTAAGGCTGGTATGATTTTAGTATAACGTTTGGTACGCCTCTGGATGTTTTTTAATCATTTACGAGAGATGAAATGCTCACATAATTGTTGGAAAATCTGTTTCATGTTATAATTATGTAACATAATTCCAGCAACCATGTCCAGTTATGTGTCAATTACGTGTAATTGGTATAATATGGTATAACAGTAGTGTAAAGCTTGGTATGTCCATGTAGGTACATTTCTCAATCATTTGCGAGATGAAGTTTTCACACTATTGTTGGAAAATGTGGTTTGTATTATAATTATAAAACAGATTTCCAGAAAACATGTGCAGTTCTAAGAAAATTTCATGTAAGGGAAGGTATGATTTTAGTTCAACGTTTGATGCGCCCTTGGATGTTTCTCAATCATTTGCGAGAATATAAATTTTCACAGTATCGTTGGAAACTGTTTGATATTAAAAGAGAAGGAAACATCTGCAGTTCTAAGAACATTGATTGTGAAGGATTTTAGTATAACGTTTGGTACGCCTCTGGATGTTTTTCAATCATTTGTGAGAAATGAAATTTTTACATAGTTGTGGGAAAATGTTATTTATAACAGAATTCCAGAAACCAACTGTAGTTCTATGAAGATTTCATGTAAAGGACGGTATGACTTTAGTACATAATTTGGTACACCCCTGGACTTTTCCCAATATTTTCCGAGAGATAAAATTTTCACAGTGTTGCTGGAAAATGTATTTTATATTGTAATTATACCTATAATAGAATTCCAGCAACCACGTGCAATCATCTGCAGTCGTGTGAGAATTGCTTGTAAAGGATCGTACGACAGGATAAAGTTTGATACGCTCCTGTGTATTTCCCAGTACCAATTTTCAAATAGAATTCTAGCAACTATTTACAGTTCTAAGAATATTTCATTTTAAACGATGGTATGATTTGCTCCTTTACACCTCTCAATGATTTTGCAAAGGATGAAATTTTGGAAATAGTATTCTACAATTCAGTTAGGTGTAACGTTTGGTACGGCACAATACGTTTTTCACTATAGTTACGGTAAATAAAAATTGTATGATTAAAAACTGTGTTCTATGTTAGTTACTGAAATTTTCAATAGTAAAATTCTCATGACCTGTTGAGTTTAGGTTATGATATGTTACATGAAACATACTTAGAATCTGAAGAAGAATCCGAGAATGGAATAAAAAATACGTGTTTTCAATTGAAAAAATGAAGTTGGTGGTAACAACTTGTGTTTGGACCATCCTGGATACATAAATTTGCCATAAAAAAATACATTAAAAAATATAAATTGAGGGGTCGAAAGGTTTTCCAAAAAACCACACCGCTTAACTTTAAACGAACTTCAGATACGACGCGATAGTATTTGGGACGATTCTGAATGAAAAAAGCCACGTATTTCATTCCCTTCACAAGGGGGAGGGCGGGCTGCTTGAGCTTTCCAAGCTCCTTAAGCCACAATCATGGATTCCCAGCATACATACATTACGTACGTATGCATGGTGGGATTAAGGGTGGGTGTGGTCAGGATCGGAAGGAATGCAGTTAGGGTTCTGAGGTGGTAAATACTACCCAGCATTCGCCTATATAGCCGCATTGTGCTTATACGCAGTGACCATGACGCTACATTTGTATGAGGAAAACCCCCTGAGAAAACCTCATACAGGGTAGACGGTAACGGGAATCGAACCCATTACCTCCCAAATG